>JAVJAQ010000723.1:1873148-1936880 GCA_032362365.1 Zygogramma bicolorata
TATCTTGGAACAAAAGTCAGGTTGGCAAAATTCGTAGGTTTCCAATGCATTTCGTGGCACTTTGATAAGACCATTTTTTCCTCATTGTTTTTTAGTTTAAATGACGTTTTTTTTTGACGCCATTTTTGCAGGTATCATATTGCAAAAGTCGATTTTCCAAAACTGATAGTTTGTGGTTCAACTCTTTGACTATCCAAAACCGTTTCTTTCATTGCTCTGCGATTATCCGTAGGGCAAGAAATAACAATCCAGTGGGACACTTTTTTAGTAACAAATTAGATTGTTGCTAACCTATCAATTGTATTTCAACCAAATTGAAACTGTGGTTTCTACTTGTTCAAAGCTTCTCAAATTCACAGTTGCAACCCCCAAATGCATTTCAACGTTTTTTATAGAATAATACAAGAAACGCCTTTTTTTTAATTCCGAGCTCAGTAGTTAAGCAACAAATATTGACGGGCCAACGATAATCGATAGATTTTTCAATCATCTACAACCTTCAATTCAACTTTTAGACGATAGTTTGCATTATATAAGCAAAAAACAAAAAAAATCATGATTTCCGGCATTCAACCGGTAATTGTTGCTAAACGCACGGACAAAATCTGGCGCAAACTTTAGGGGATGATAAGGACACCTGTGTCTGCCAGAATCCACAGCTACTTTTCGGGTAGGCGAAAATTTTATGAAAAAAGTTTATTTGATTGGACTACCTATCTGTATTAAAATGGAAACAAATTCTAGAGAAACTCATTGATATTTATAGATCAGAACCCTACTGAAAGCAAGGAGTAACATAACCGTGAAGTGGAAGAGGCATCGATTGACTGTAGCGTGTGCGACCTCTTGCCTGCACAGGTATTCTGAAGAAGTATACCTCTACAAGTTATACCTCTCTGGTCCACCGCAACGTCGACCCAATAGTGTTTTTGCGTACAATACAATACTCCTTTGAAGGTTTGCTACCCTCTTCCATGATCTCCGTATAGTGATTATCACTGAAAATATGTTTGAATAATCTAGTAAACAAACACGGAACATGTCTTTTGATGTCTTCCAAATCGCGCGATACATGGTTGCGTTCGAACTGCTCAAATTCATTCTGTGTTCCACATCGAATAATAATTTGAATATTTTCATGCGTATTCATATTCATGTACGTGATATACATGTGAATGATTGAATTATGCATATTCCCTATTCTGCATTGGTAGTTTCCACAGTTTTCTCTAACCCATCCAACTGTACAGTTGGGGCCAACAAGTAATGTGGCGCAATAGTTTTTGGTTATACAATTATGCTGCTTCCTATCCAAACTTATTTCTGTAATCTGCTGATCAAGTCATTGAATGTTTGTTGATCATTCATGAATAAATATCATTTAGATTGATATTGAATGTTTTTATAGCACGGGCGCCAATATTCTCTCACATTACTGCCACTTTATATGGTATGTCGACTATAAGGTCTTCGAATGCCCAAGACATGATCACGGAAGAATTCGACAGTCTTCAGGACCAACATACTGGTAGCTCATTTCTCTTTCAAGCTTGCAGTGAAGCTTTTGGGTTTTACTTGGACTGTATCAGTACCACATTTCTATCTTTTGTAACGTTCCAGTTCCTCATAGGAAATGGTAAGCAAATTTATACTCAAAAATTATTCGAAACCACAGATCAAACGCATGGTCCTAATTAGTTAGTAATATGACATCGTGGAAATTTTGTTCAATTACCATGTTATATGTTTCAACACTAGGTGAGAAGTAAGGGGAATGTTAAATAAGAAATTCAATGTCATTCCATAAAATCGCCAAATGAATTGAATATGAATGTAGTGTAATAGAACATAATATGCACATACGAAATATATTTCCAATTTACACTTTGCGGATTTTCTGTTCTAAATAACTTTTTCGAAAAAATACGATGAAAAATGATACATTGTTTACTCAGTAGAAAAAGCCGTACAATAGCGAATGGCTGTGAAGCAACACAAAATCCGATAATGTGGCTCTCCCTACTATTTTCCGCAAATCACTCGAAAATAACAATAGAAGAATTGGTATCTCATTCAGTTTTGTGATAAACTCGGTTGTATTATATAGGGTTATTCACGGTGGATGGCTCATTAGACGTTCCTGACAACGGATCACTTTGAAAATTTAATAGATACACCATAGTATTTCTTAACTCAAAGATATCAGCATTTTTAGAGATCAAAATATTGAAAAAATTGATCATCGAAAACGGTAATAGATAGGTTTAGGGATATATCAAGGAAAGTTGTCGGGTTATCGTTGTAGATTCCAACAGAAATGTTATATACAGGGTGTTCCATTTGAAAAATCAAAAGTTGCTACTACTTTCTAATAGAAATGGCAACACAGCTTTGTCGATAATATTTTAGTTGGGTAAAGATTGGTTCACCAGAAACGTCTAATATGCCATCCATCGTGAATCCCCTGCATATAATATTATTTTATGAATTCAAAGTAACAGTTGAAGTCAATGAACTTTTCCTATTATTCATTCCTTGTTGCCTAACAACCACTCGATTCATGGAAATGTTGTCCTTTTCCCTCAAAACTCTGGTCAGAAATATCAGAAATACAAGCGTCTCCCTCCTTGCTATTCTTTTTCCATATCATCATTATGGTCATTGCAGGTATTATACTTACTGTCTTCAATAATTGTAATGGTGAGGGGAGATTATGATAAGAAATAATGAAATATTTTGAGACTTTTTGCGCGAACTCTTTCAATAATACAAGGAGTTCCTTGGAAAAATAATGATATAGGGGGCTTTATAAACTATGGTCCAGAAATGTTTCGTTACGGAAATATGAGGTATTAAAGTTTCAATTAAAAAATGTAGAAAATAACGAAGTTAATGGCTGAATGCATGGCACTGTTTAATTGGAGCATTCTTTCTGTATCGAAACATGTGCAGCTTTATTGAGTGCCAGTGCCTACTAATTCAAAAACTGAAGGAAGATCGAATTCAATACAATAAAATTTTTCAATAATTTATCTGACAACACAAATGTTTTTATTTTTTACTCAAAAACGACGTATCGTAATAAAAAACTTAAGTGGAACTTCTTATCCCATTTCGAAAGAGGACTTTTAAAATGAATTTCATCTGAGAAAAATCCTTTTTTCTAAAATACCATAAACAATTCCCGTATTCACGCCTTAGCGAAATTGAAAGTAATTTTTTTATTAAAAAATATAGACTTTCATCAACTGTTCTTGCTTACTAAATATCACTGAAATATTCCAAATGGTTTCGGAAATATTGAATAATTTTCCTGTTCGTAACGGAACATTCTTGAACCATATTTATATGGCAACTAATCATTGAATTTTCATGTAAATTCACACCTTGAATATTCGCATATCTTAAGGAGAACCCTATATATAACTACGATTGTCAACTCGGATAATAAATATGGAAATAATGCTAAGCAAAATTACTAATGTCATTACTCTAGAGTCTGATACTCGCAAGTGATTTGTAAGGTACCGACTTGAAATTCATTTTCAATACCAAGCATTACTCATCATTAAATGATGTTTTACTCATTAGAGAATAATATACCTAGCACGTAGAGCTGAATTACTGTCGAGGTCAACCCCAGTTGTGGAAAGATAATTCTCAGGTACACTAATAGTATCAGGAAAGGTGTGAAAAATTAAACATCTACTTTTCCCTGATGAATGTTCATCTGAAAAATCATTTTCAAATTTATCAAACTGAAAAAATGTAATGTATTAAAATACATGCTTTTGATGCGGAATTTTCTACAGTTTTTCCAAAGATTGAATTATTAGTTGGATAAATCAAATTATCTTCAGGAAATCCAAATAGCGCTGAAGTGGGATTGGTTATCTCGAGTAGTCTTATTCTAACGGGAATGTTGCAAGTAGGCGTTAGACAATCAGCCGAAGTTGCTTCCAACATGACCAGCGTCGAAAGGTTGGTTCAGTACGTGAAAATGAAAACGGAAGACGATCTCAGGAAACCTCCAACCAAGAAGCCTGTTGATTGGCCAAAAATGGGCAAGATCACATTCGAGAATACATTTTTGAGGTACTCCTTGGAGGACCCACCAGTACTGAAGAATTTAAACTTAACAATCGAAGCTGGAGAAAAAGTCGGCATAGTAGGAAGAACAGGTGCCGGAAAATCGACTCTCATAGTGTCGTTATTCAGGTTAGCGCCTATAGAAGGAACAATCTCCATCGACGATGTCGACACATCAGACGTCAGTTTGGAACTTCTCAGATCCAATATTTCCATCATCCCCCAAGAACCCATACTGTTCTCCTCCACTATACGGTACAACTTGGATCCATTCAATAAAGCATCTGATGAAGCCATCTGGCAAGCCTTATCTGATGTAAGTGGTTGTCAATGATTCCTCTCCTTGGTTAATGCGTTATTTCATTTCAGGTGGAACTGAAGAATTCCATCGAGAGCCTTGACCAAGAGGTTAGTGAGGGTGGATCAAATTTCAGCGCAGGTCAGAGGCAGCTGATTTGCTTAGGAAGGGCAATTCTGAGGAATTATAAAGTTTTGGTAATGGATGAAGCTACCGCCAACGTTGATCCTAAGTAAGTAGCTGAGAAAGCTAATATCACTGATTTTAGGCATCGTTTATATAATCAGAAACCAAATTCCATTATATTACAGGAAAGTAATTTATTTTTCCTCAGTTCATTCCAGGATCCAATATCTGATCTCGATTTGGGAACAGCCAATTAATCAAATTTCAAACCCCTTCAGACAATTCAAAATGCAGTTTTCGAATGTATAAATTTCGTGTAGTTAACAGAGAACCAACTGTCAATCCTCAGAAACCAAGAGGATTTTTAGAGATTACTTGCATTTTGAAATAAAACATTCTTCGATATATCGATTTTCTGAAAAACAACACGGAAAAATTCCAGATGATAACAGTCCCTGTTCGAAACCTGTAACGTTTCTTAGATTGAGTAAATACATTTTCATTTTCGAACTATTATTCATTATTTTTTTCAGTACGGATTCGCTGATCCAGAGAACCATTCGAGAAAATTTCAAGGACTGCACTGTGTTGACCATTGCTCACAGACTGAACACTATCATGGACTCGGACAAAGTCCTCGTTATGGATGCAGGGGAGGCAGTGGAATACGGGCCACCTCACGAGTTATTACAGAACCCTGAAGGGTACTTCACAAAAATGGTGGAACAAACAGGTCCAGTGATGGCAGCTCATCTCAAACAAGAAGCTCTCAAAGTTTATCGCATGACAAAAGATGTTTGAAAATTAAAGAGACTGATCATCCTAAAACATGGTACAAATTCAAGTAGTCTTGTAATTTTCAGGAGACTCATTTACAAAGCATATAAACTGATCTCAATTGAATTCAAGAAGTCTTGTAATTTTCAGAAGACTCATTCACAAAGCATATAAACTGATCTCACCCACAAACAAAAATGACCCTTATGCTGATCCTTGAAGAACACTGTGTTTGCAAGCTGATATTTCATCAGTATAATATCTATTTAGCATATAAATGATCGCATAATCCACTAAATTCTAAAACATATTCAAATTAACCTATACCTAGACTCAATTGACAAATCAAGAGAACAATTTTCAACTCAACAAAGTATGAATATTTTTATAAAAGTATGCATGAGTGGTTAAAAAAATTTAATCAAAATTTAAATGATAGAAAAATCATGTTTCTGAATCAGATAATGGGGATCAGGATTCGGATTATGAACCAAAGGAATTTATTCGAAAGAGGTATTACTTATGTCAGGAACCGCAAAAGGAGAGGAGTACATATAATTTTTGAAAACACCTCTGAGTTTTGTGTTTTATGTTAACTCTATGTTTGTTATTTTTGTTGCTCATGTTATGGAATGTTATTAAAAATGATGTGAATAAAACGATAATTTTTGGAAAATGTTTTTTTTTACTTTCCTTACATGAAAAAACTTTAAAGGCATAAGAGGCCCACTTCACTTGAATATGCCATAAAAGATATATTTTGTATTTTGAAAAAGCAATATGGTACGTATTTTCTCCGAAGTCGTGAAATATTGCACTTTTTGCCATTTGAGTCTTATTACACCAACCAGCGACCCTCCCTGGCTCTGCGTAGTTAAAAATTGGTTATTGTGGGTAGAGATAGACATATACCAGTGCAGACTTTTTTGTAGGCCTTTTTGAGGTGTACATTACTGTAGTACATTATATTGATCTATCTAGTAGGGTTCAGCCAGCGTTTATAATGTAAGCGCCAAAAATGTGTTTACTCACCACATCACATTTACAACCACTAAAATTAAAAGTGTTTCTCTGCTATATATCATGCATGTATTATACATAAAACCTTCCTCTTGAATCACTCCATCTAATGAGAAAAACGCATCAGAATCCGTTGCGTAGTTTTAAAGATCCAAGCATACATAGGGACAGACAGACAGCGGGAATCGACTTTGATTTATATTTTATAGTTATGTGGTTTAATAAGGCCCTAATGCGAATCGGCACAATGACTCCTTTAAAGACATTAAATTAGTTGAAAGAGTAATGGACAGTTCAAACAATTTATTTTTTAGCAACTTGGCTTTAATGATAAAAAATCAACTCAACAAGTTTAGTTATCTAGTCCTTTCTGATAGGTCAATTACGCCCTGGCACTTTTAATATGTGTTTTATTAGCCGTATATATCATACAAGAAAAAACAAATAATTGAATCTAACATTAACTTGAATTTACTGAACTCTACGCTAGTGGGGTAAAGTGTTTTACCAAATGATTCAAAATGCCTAGATTCAATTGAGAAACTCATCAGTTGGTCACTGAAGGGTGATATCCGTCTACTTGACGATTTTTTTCTGGTGGAACCATCATCGTTTGTTTGAGTTCGCCGACATTATTCTTAGTTCCATTGGCTAGGAGAAATCTAATTGACTATGTCAAAAAATGGACAAAAATAGAGTCAAATAATTAAAATTCAAAATGAATAAAAAATATAGAGAAGTTCGGTATTGGATAGGTCAATAGCCTAGTGCTAAGGATTGTACTTCAGATTCTGATATTATCAATAAACTATAAGATTAGAACCTTCGTTGAGAGAGAAAAGACTTTTTTAGAAATAAGTGACCCTAACGCCAAACTGATGTTACTTGCACTCGACGCGCGTTTCGCTACCAAGGTTAGAATCTTCTGGAGAAGAATATTGACATACTTTTATTCCCATATCAACGTGAATATATTTTCACTTGTTTGGTAAATAACTATGAATGAATAATCAAAGACAAAAGTTTCTTATGGATAAGATATCATTAGTAGATTTGGTTTTCATCCAATGCCCGAAATTTGAATCAATGTTCGTTCAAATCGTGAGAAATTTTTTTGTTATAATTTTCATATAATTTACAAAAGCCGGCGGGTTCGAATTTGACAGGGAGCTGCAAAATTAAAAATTGAGGAACTTCTTTCTGGGGCAGCAAAATTAATTTTTTTGTACCAACATTTCAAGCAAAAAAATGCAGAAAGGCAGATATCAGCTTTGGTTTCGATTTCCTTGTCAATGAATCATCGGCAATGAAAAGAAATATGTTTGAAAACGAAAAGAAATTTGAAAAAATAATATAAAGAAGAATTGACAAATCAGTCAGCGAAAATCGAGGTAGATCAATGGGAGAAAACATAAATCTCAAAGAATTTCACGAGAAAGGAGATGACGATTGTAAAATATATATTCGTATAAATTTTTGTATGTCAACTCATTTTCACATTTATACCCTATTCTCCATTTTTTCCACGTTCAGTTTATTCAGTTTATTCTTGTCCATTCAGTCTCATTTGGTTTTTGGGAATTTTTTTTAATTTTTTTTTAAATTTCGAGTTTTATTTTAAACAAGTTTCAGTTTGTACAATGTGAGTTCAAAATACTAGCACTAAATGTCAACTAATTCTCTTATTGAATAAATGTCTCATATGTGTATTTCAGGCCCATTTTTATAGGTGGAGTTCCAGGTGGCGATTTGCACGAAAAAATATTAACACTGAACCTTTAAAACAGCCTTCAATGAGTAAACCAAAAGTAACCTGTCTCCTAGGTCTACCACAATCTGAAAAAATGACAATGAATATTGGAATCTATACAAGTGTAGAAGAGCAGATTTTAGCTAGTTTTTGGAAATCTGCCAGAGATTTGATATTTGACATGCCGACTTATATCAACACAACTGGTTGAGATGCTATGTTGAGAAGTTCATGTTAAAAAAAAAGACAAGATATTTACTGATAACTTATTTGAATTTCGTAACGAATCACAAAGATACAACAGGGGTTTTCCATACAAATTATTTTTTTAACAAAATGTCGAGTCTATATGCTGAATCTTATTTTATATTGTTTTATATTTTATCTACTTGACATGTGAAGTTCCTTCTTCAAATTGTGTTTCTGAGTATTTCTGCTTTTGATTTTTTCTTTTGTTCATCCTTTCAAGTGCTATACTTACCAGATTTTTTAACAAGCTTTTTCAATGAGAAAGTGTTTTTTTTTAAATAAAGTATATCTCTGCCTGAAATTACTGAAAAAGTTATTGAATTTTCGTTTTACTTATGATTAATCAAACATTCATAACAGATTATATTCGAAAGAGTTCAATTATTGAGCATTTTCCTGCAAGAAAACAATTCCTAAAGAGTCATATTGTAAACTTGGTGGCATTTATGATACGCGAAACTGTCGAGTTGTTGCCCATCTCCTAAATGAGTATGAAGGAAATCATTCACTTACGAACACTTCATCAACATCCTCTTTTTCAAGGAATTACACGAGTAGGCACATAATTTCAGCAGTTTTAGAATGAGATTAACCGAATTAGGCACATTCAATTCGTGGCATAGAGCAATGCATTCGGCGTTCATTTTATTCGTGATTTTCGAAATAACCATTTCACAAAATGTGTCGAATGTCCCTGGAAGAAAGTATTACTTCAAGATGGGAAAAAACAATAGTGAATTCAGAGTGCATAACAGGATTTTCTATCTCAATCACAATATAACCGACTATGAATATCCCAATCAAAGACGAAAAACTACCAAGGTTTTCAAGAGCGAGGAGAAACAGACCAAGGTAATTGAGTGTTCTTTCTTTTAATTTTTTTCATGGAATTATTGGGGGTGTAAACAGTCAGAAATATCTTCTGCCTATAGTGAACACCACAGTATATGCCAGATATGAATCTCAGAATCCTAACTTCGCGATCACAATGTGGCAAAAAATTATGTATTTCGATCTCTGAAAACATAACGGAAATCAATAAAAGTTAATGGTCGAGTGGTATTATTAAGACTGGTATACATTTTTATATTCCAAGAAACTTCTGAATTTGTTTCAAGTTCATTTGTTGACGATTCGTAAATTTACACATTTGACTTCTAAAAAAATAATCACTGTACCTACGCACTTCGGGATTCCAGTTGCCAAATCAAATGAACAATATACAATGTCATGATTCCTTTTTTAGTTCTCTTCTTAGATTTTAATTTCGACCTTCGCTATATTTTCGTATATTTTTTTCATATATACCCTGGGAATCTTGATATATATGAAATTCCATGTTCTGATTGCCATAAAACATATGCCAGATCGACAGAAGTGTGACCAGTAGAGTATATGAACATCAACTTTCTGTTCGCAAGTCAGACTCATCCTCAGCCCTGTCTCAGCATCGTCAAGAAACCGGACACAAATATAGACTTTGCAATAACCGAGACCATCGCTACAGCGGAAACACAAGCTCGGATAGATCGCAAGGACATCCACATCAAGAAACGACTTTCCTGCCTGAATAAATATGATGATGAACGAAGACTTCCAACTACCCGGAAACCTCTAATTACCTGAACCGTCCCCCCTTCCCCGTAATTGTTTTACTTTAGTAACACCCGCTGATATAAATGCAACCGAACACCCTTCGATCCCTCAATTCAATCTTAGGAGTAGGCAGATTGTGACCTCAGCATGGAAAATAATAGGTTTCATAATGACAGATGGTAAAATGCGAGCGTTAAATTGAAAATGACTGTTGCAGAACCCACCTTTGAACTCGATGGTCATGCTTTTAGTTTATGTTTTTCAGAATTCCCCACAATACCTGGATGAAGAATGGAACTACCAACACAAAGATCTCTCCAGAAGCGATTTTCCAAGGTTCATACATAAATTCTACGAAAAAGCAAACGAAAATCAAGCATCTTCGGCTTTCAATACCAGAATCCTTTTTAACACGAACAGAAACACCTCCAACAGAATTTTGTCCTTCAATTTAGATAGTGTCGACCCAAACGAAAGCATTCTAGATGCGGATCTATATTTTTACTGGCCACTGAAGAATACGTCCGATATATATAGAGAGTCAGTTGTTCTTCGGCTTTATCAATTTGAAAGGCAATCCAACGAAGATTTCAACGAAACCGACCCAATACAGAATCCTGATATTCACAAACTCTTCAACGTCATATACGTGTCCAAAGCACAAAAGGGATGGCAGGTAGGATTGAGATTTAGTTTAACGAATATTATCCGGCTCTGTTGATCACCTATTTACGGTATAACATAAATTTTCAGATTTTCAAAGTGAAAAAGCCAATCGACAATTGGCTGTCTGGCGAAGAGAATCTAGGTCTTCTGCTCACCATTTCAAGTTATGACGACAATAAATTAATTGAGATTTTTGAGGACACTAATCAGGGAATGTTTGGTACATTTATCGCAGTGAAAATGCAAAATAATGGTGAGTATTTTCGTTTTCTCTTACATACATTCACAACCTTTGGCAGCTTTCACATTGTTTGTTTGTTGGACTGGAACCTTTTTCAAATGTTGGCATTTGCAGAACTCATTTGTTCACGAGCATCATAGGTACAAGATTCATGAAAATAATAAGTCTAACAATTAACATCGCAGAAAAAATAATCAAAAAACACTAGTATAGAACAGCAAAAGTTAAAGAGGTAGAGTAGCAAACAGTCAGGGCTATTCACCAAGTAAAGTGGTTATCGCAGTTGCTAACCGTCGTAGCAACTCTGATAATAACTTGCCATAATGACGGTGGTGAGTTTTTCCTTAACAAGATATCTAAAGCAGTTGCCTGCGAACCACTACTCACAGCAACTGGTCATTATAGTAGCAACTTAACTTGAATAGTGAATACCAATTTCGCGCTTAGCAACTGACCTTGAACATAACGACAATTTTTAGTCGCTATCCATAACAACTCTGCTTAGTGAATAGCCCTGATTATATATCACAGTTTTCACTATAAGGTCAACGTTTTGATGAAAAATCAACAAGTTTAACTAGTACTTTCTGATAGGTAAATTACGCCCAGGCACTTTTAATATCTGTTTTATTAGCCGTGAATGTCATACAAGAAAAAAAAACAAATAATTCAATCAATACGATTCGTGACCTATGATGCGTAATGCATAATATAAACCGAGAAGTTCATGATAAAAAAAAAGACAATATCTCACTGATAACTTATCTAGATTTCGAGCGAATCACAAAGATACAACAGGGGTTTTCCATACAAATTATTTTTTCAACAAACTGTCACTGTCAACAAATGTATATGCTGAATCTTATATTTTATATTGTTATATTTCTTCAAATTGTGTTCCTGAGTATTTCTGCTTTTGATTTTTTCTTTTTTAATCCTTTCTGTACATACCAGATTTTTTAACAAGCTTTGTCAATCGGAAAGTTTTTTTTTTTTAACAATATCTCTGCCTGAAATTACTGAAAAATTTATTGAATTTTTGTTTTACTTAGGATTATCAAACAGTTTTAACAGTCCTAGAGGATTATATTCGAAAGAGTTCAATTATTAGGCGTTTTCCTGCAAGAAAACAATTCCTAGAGTCATATTAAAAACATGGTGGCATTTATGGTACGCGTCGTAGCAACTCTGATAATAACTTGCCATAATGACGGTGGTAAGCTGTTTTTCTTTAACAAGATATCTAAAGCAGTTGCCTGTGAACCACTACTCACAGCAACTGGTCATTATAGTAGCAACTTAACTTGAATAGTGAATACCAATTTCGCGCTTAGCAACTGACCTTGAACATAACGACAATTTTTAGTCGCTATCCATAACAACTCTGCTTAGTGAATAGCCCTGATTATACATCACAGTTTTCACTATAAGGTCAACGTTTTGATGTCCTCAACTGATACTAAATTTGAAATTTAAAGAAAACGAGACTGAATTCAGTTTATCACCATTCACGTTATTACTACATGAAGCTATATTTCCATACTTTGGAAATCATGCATGATTTCAAGTACGTACGTTTATTTATTTTCTACTAACTTCAATTTCAATGCATATTGGGATTTCAAATAAAGATCGCAGTGCCTCATTTCAACTAATAATCACCACTTTGACAACTATTGCTATTTAAGTAAGATGCCTAGGAAACCCTGGTGTATCTACTTAACCTGAATAATTTTGGGATAAACTTGGCGAAAACTGATTGCTTCATTTCTGGGATCGCAATCGCAAAAGCTTCAGATCGCTATTGTAGATGGCGATCAGTCATAAATTTTCAGTAGAGAGAAATGTGCAACCGAATAATCTACTACTATTTATTGTTTGTCTACTGAGATTTTGACAGCCCTGACAGCCAATCAAATGCGTTTCAGAAAACGTGCATGTAACGTGAAACCTACCGTTAACAACCTGTCAATACTGTCACTTGTCACTGTCACCTGCTACCTCTACCTTGTAAGACTAGACTTTGATTCCGAGAAATTTTACTTTGCTCATTCGACAAAATTTATGCTAGTGTATTGAAAGTGATAGACTGTCTTGGAATTGGGGATACACACATCAGTTATGCAACGGTTCAAAATACGTATCACATCGACATTTTCTTTATTCAAACAAAACTTTGTTTTCAATATCTCATTGATAAGAGCTACAAATGTTTCCTCCTCGATATAAGACTTTCGCTCAAGCTGAAACGAATAAAATTAGCTACAACGCTACATTCGTGTTATTATTTTGGGGCGATTTGTTTTGTACTTACCTTAGGTGATAAATAAAGAAGAATATTTGGATCCCCAGATTTTGACTGTCCACACAAAATACAAAATGTTCTACACATCGTGAAAAAGTACTTGTAATAACTTCAAAACTTATTCTACTCATATAGACTTTTAAACACTGTTGAGTGCGAAGAAGTAATAACTTCAAAACTTATTCTACTCATATAGACTTTTAAACACTGTTGAGTGCGAAGAAATACAGCTCATCCAATCCATCTTGGCACAAACTCAGATACTTTTTCAGTTTCAAACTGGTTGTGTGGACCATGAAGAAAGGAAAAACACCTTCTAGGAATAAATTTCAACATAGTGAACACATATAATAGGTGTTTTTCAATCTTAGTATACTCCAAAGAGATCGCTGGGCACATACGTTATCATTTCTGTGCCAAGATGGATTGGACAAGCTGTATTTTCAGTTTTCATTGACAACAATAAACCTCAAAGTTACGTCAATCTGACAAAACCGACATTTGACAGATTTTCGAAAATGCTCATATAACGCCTCCTATACAAAAATTAGAAAGCTTTTGTAATCGTCGGTTGTTTTCTGCCAAGAAATTCTAAACAATATCGAATCACTAGATACACCAGGGTTTCCTAGGCATCTTATATTTTAAGATTAGTACTTTGACGTTTGATAATCATAAACCGTAAATATTTGTGAGCGACTATTACAGTTTTTACTGTTTTTTTTTTCACTTTTTATGTGAACGTTAACCATGACTTGTGCTTGATAACAGGCCCGGGCTGAGATCATTTGGGGCCCTCTACGGGGGGATATTCCCCTAGAAAATTTTTGAAAATTTAGGTGCTCGGAAACAATGAAAAGGAGTTTTCACGCTATGTTGGCACTCATGAAGAGAAAAAAATAAGCTAGGTTTTTTATGTTAAAGATATACTGAAAGTTGAAGTTTGGTCTATGAACCAAGCAAAATATTTTTTAAATTTCGACAGCAAACACAAAGAAGACTTTTCATAATGGTTAATCGGACTGCAGCCCGAAGAAATTTACTACAGATCAATCCACAATCTCATACCTTCATATGAATATAGGATGAGGACCTTGCCAACCTACAGCTGATGAAGGCCAAAGCCCGAAACAACTAGCTAGCTGTCCTGCAGTCGGCATTTGAACTGAATGCATATTGTGAATAAAACAACTGTGATCTTTTGCGATATCGAACAATTCAAAGAGGTGCAAGCTCCCGAAAAATGCCTATAATGGCAGCGATGTCCGATTTTGCTCCCTTCAGGCGGCAATGATTGAAACGAAGGTCAAAACACAGAACTCGGTAGGTCAAACAAATTGAACAAAAAAAAAACTATGTGATATTCGGTTAATGTTTGATTCTGTTGAATTCGAAAGACAAATAAGAGAAGGAAGTGGCAGTTGAACCGTCAATACATTAAAAAAGAAGTTAAGATTCAGACGAAACGGAAGCCCTAGCAGGATATACGAATTAACATTCATTTTGAATTTTTGAAGTTTGTAAGTCTCAGGAAAACCTCTCTCGGCAAGGGGTTCCAAAGTTCAGCTGTTCTATTGAAAAAAAAATCCTGTGTAATCCAGAGACCGGTCAAATCAAAACCAATATAGGTAGATCAGAAATGTACATACGTCTGTTGAGTGCGATTCCAAACTGAATCTGAAGAATCAGTTACTCCAAATCCAAATACATTTGACCGAAAAGCTGATTTTATACTCAAGAGAAATTGTACAACCTTCAAATTTTAATATTTTATTCATACTCAGAGAATGAATGAAATGAATGAATTGTTTCCTTTTTTCCTGAACGAAGTTTCATTCAATCATTTCAATATTTAGTATTTAGATTTCAAGAAATAAATTGTGACTTGCCATGTGTACACACTGTATGTTATATTGATTGATGAATCTATTCTATTCTAATATAATATGGCAGCTCTTAGCACATATTGGATTGGATTGGAGACCATACTGAAAACAATTTTTCGTTTCGTTTTTTTTCTGTACATATTCAGTGAGTATTTCACTTGATGGTTAATTATTATTTGAAGCTTCTTAAGGGCACTGTTGTTTGCTGTGAATTCAACTCTGTTCCTAACGTTATGAAACACAGGTTTGTAATAAGAACGACTAATCCAGGTTTATTCTATGATTATTCTATCATATGGCATTGGCGGTGGCCCTTATGATTATTGCCCAGCCGCGCAGTATCTTTATAATATTTTGCAGTGTAGGTTTCCACAGCTGGTATTTTCAGAATATCCAAGAAACATCAACTGCAATTTTTAGTTAGTTAGTTAGTTACTTATCAACTGTTTAGGTTTACATAAAAATAAGAACTTCAACAGATTCAAAATTTTCATAAGACTTCTATCTTTCATAAGCCTCTCCATCTGCACTTGGGAATGAAAGCTGTGACTCGAATCCAGATGAGAAACAATATTCATAATATAGTAACCCTAGGAAACTGGAGCCGAAGAAATATGGCAATGACCAGGAAAAACCTACGTTTAACAGTAGGATTTCTGACTGGCCTCTGTCAACTAGAGAAAACCTCCATATACTGTATAGGGCTAGTGGACACACTTCTATGCAAGATGTGTGAACAGGAAACTGTCGGACATGTCTTATGCGAGTGTCCGAAGTTATCGTCAATATAAGAGTGTGTGTTCGGTGAGTTTTGGCCTACATCTGCCGATATAGAGATGTCTCCTACTGACATATCCACCTTCCTGGAAAGGACAAGATGGACGAAGACCTAAGAGGTCAACTCCTTGGGAGGATGTAGGTACAATGGGTCACATGTGGCCTACAGTCACCCTCCCTACTCTACAGATACAATCAATTGTAAAATTCAGTTACGAAATATTCAACGCGTAGGGATCTACATGATATTAATTAATATTAACTTTTCCTTATACCTAATAATGTTCAAAATGTAAACAAGAGAGTTTAATTCTCAAGTTACCCTTTCAACATTTGCTCACTTAAACTCCGAAATTATTAGGCATTGCAGATCGCGTGATGTCTGGGGGGAAAACAATAAACAAACCGGTGTAAAATTCCAGTGTCTTCATATCTTCCATTATTCAAGGGCCTAATAAAGGATAGAAAAACACTGTAGACTTACTAGTTATAACGACAAAAGCTTCGGGTGGCAGATTGATTCATTTGAGAAGTATCTGGAATGCCTAATAGTCAGAAATTCAAAATATGTCAATCACTATCAAAACAATAATAATACTCGTATGGCGAATGCTAGTTTGTGTGCCTACAACCGTCATTTTGTGTCACGAGATGTGGATTGCTTAAAACATAAAGGACACAAACACAATCATGTCAAGATGAAACGCAAGAAACTGAAAAGTTGAAAGGGTCAAAGCAGGTGTACTGTGAAATCTTATTAGAGCTGAGAACATTCCGAACAACATTTCTGGGAGAGTTGCACTGAAGAGGTGTCATTGTCAATCACTATACAAGCCCTTTTTTTCAGATTCTTTCTCGAATGATATAAGCCAATCATCTTACAGTCGAGATGTATTCAGTAAATGCCAAAGGAAAGAATGGGTTGTGAATTTCCGTGATCTTGGCTGGGACAAATTCATAGTATCTCCGGAGAGCTTCTCAGCCTACGACTGCGATGGAAGCTGTTCAAAGTCTCAGTATGAAGAGAAAAATCACGTGAAACTTCTACATGTTCAGGAAAAACGATTGCCATGTTGTGTCCCGGTGAAATATCGTTCTCTTCCGATTATGTATTTCGACAAATTCGAAAATATGGCCATCAAAAATTATAATGACATTATTGTCACTGAATGCGGATGTAGATGAGATATTTTCAAATATACTTCCAAAGCAGTGTCTCATCTATCAGAGAGTAAATCTGAATATTCATGTAAATCATATTGTATTTTGTATACCTACTTTGTGTTTTAGATATTTTTCACCATACTGTAACACCATGAAAATGACAATAAAATTCATTGAAAGCTTGGAATTGATGTAAATGATGTTCGGTCATTGGCTTGCTGCAGATCCCAAATATTGCCTCAATTATCAACCTCAATCCTAAACGAAATGCCAATATTCAAGGGTGTAAATCTAAATGGAAAAAATAATGATAATGTTACGATATATCCTTGGGTTCGTCAATTGAAACACCAAACAACACTAAACTTCTTTTATTATAACTCTCTTTCGCAATATAATACAACACAATCACTTAAATCGCTCTGATAACTTTCCAATGCTCGGTACTAAACTCTCTGTACTAAAAATTCTCCTTCCGCACAAAGCTCTGCTCCACTTAGATCTCAATAACTTTCGTCACTTAGCTCTGAATAAAACTGCCGAATCACTAACTTTCTGTAATACCAATTCTCTCCCCGCAGCGAAGCCTGTCCGGTATATATATATATAAGATGTGAGAAGGTTAGACGACTGTCTAAGTTAAAGAAGAATCCTTTAAATATTCGGGTGTGCAGTCAACAAGGAATTGGAAAAAGTGAACTCTTTATTCTGTTCAAGCTTTCGAGTCTTTATTGGCTCTTCATCAGGAACTCTACAATGAATTAAGAAAATTGTAAGAATAGAAACGTTTTTTTAACATGTGTTTACTTACGAATGTGAGGTTTATAATCCTTTTTTAATGAAAACATGAAGGACAACATATCACAAACACATCGACCTAATGGTACAATTATAATATAAAACTTTAATTAAAAGATATGATCAATCATACATGTAAAAGAATTGAAAAATGGGAGAAGTTGTTTCTCCTAACAGGCATTGGAAACCATATTTGTCATTTTAACGGAAATGATGTGAAAAGAAGGGGATGAAGTTGACAAGTGACGAATGATTACAGTTTCCTGTGACCTTGTTGCCAACACACAATGAAAATGAATGTGAAATCACCAACTAAACAGGAGTACCAAATGTAAAGTTGTTATTATTTCTGCCCAGTAGGGGGCGACTTAGTAAATATGAGTATATGATGCTGAGATTATCTATATCTTTCCTGGAATTTATGGAATTTGGTTCTTTGAAAATTTGTGTCATTTCAAGAAAAGTTCTTTTCTTAAGATTGGATTCATGTTCCAATATCGTCACATTATCATAATCGGGTAAATGATCAAAATTGATTGAATGTTGTGCTAATGAGCAGGTTTTTTTGAGATTTCTAATATCACTTTTATGGGAACAGATTCTATCCTTCAACTTCCTCTTGGTTTGTCCAATGTACTTTTTTTCACACTGCTCTTGCTCTCAGTGTGAAAAAAAGTACATTGGATCGCGATGGTATATGTCTATCTCTTAGGGATAACCCACAATAACCATTTTTTATCCGTGCGAAGCCGGACGGTTTGCTAGTGCCCAATGAAAACGGTGAATGGGATTGTTATTCAAGTCGAAATGAAAATCTGAATTGATGAAAGATGTTGATCAGCCGAGGTCAGCTATTTCTCAAGAAAGACATTTTCTCTTTTGTCACGGTTTGTATACTATTTTATTCTCAATCATTCGGAATCATTGAGGAATAATTCAAAATACATTTTGTGCCTCGAATAGGCTTTGAACATAAACGAATTTCATGACGCTTCCAAGAATGTCAATATTTTCAATGTTTGAAAATTACATTCACCTACGTCGATGTTAAAATGTTTCACAATTGAGCTTCTTTAGTTTCGACAATCATACCTTATGGATTTCCGTTGTCTCGCAAGGATTGTTGTAAATAGCAACATTTGGATTACCCACTGGAATATCAACAGCATTTTCGACAATAAAAATAGACTGGCCTTGAGTGATGAGAGCACTGATGCTTGTACTTGAAAAAAACTACCAAAAAACCACTGAGTTTGTTATTGAAGAGGTTTGTTGTTTTTGTGGGAGGAACAGGGTACCTCTATTTTTCTGTACGTTTGGTACTGAGATACTGTGCAAAAACTGTAATATCATGTCAGGGATGATAGCTCGTTCTGTACAACTGCATTGGTGTGTATTAGTGGGGATATGAGCACCTTATGAATTACGATGGGCAGATAACGTTTCGAATAAAAGGAGAAGACGGAGTCGAATTGTTTGCCGACTTCGTCTTCTTTTTAGTGAGCAATCAGTTCCTTTCCAACCTGAAAGTAACTTAGAAAAAAGCACATGAATCGCACATTATATCCTGAAGTACCTGCTATATTATAGCTCGTTTTTAACCCTAGGAGTATAATATACCATTTCTCAATATATAGGCTGTGAATATTATTATTTGCCACCCTGAGGAACACTGAAAGAATTATTCGTCCACTAGCACGAAAGGAACTAATACCATCGAAATCATCCGAAATAAATGATGCAAAGTTTATAACAATTGACATCATATATTCGGCAAAATACTGTTCGACTTGTTATTCATCTTTTTTCAAATATTTGATACTTTATTGATATTTCATATGATGTTATTATTTTTGTATCAGCCCAAATTCTACCCATTTTTTCGAAACATGTTTGTGATTTGAAATTAAATGAAGCATTTAGGAACTAATTTCATAATATAAAGGTGGCTCAAGCTATATAAAAGTTTTATGAATATATTTCGGTAATGAAGTATTTATAATATTTCCGCAAATGAAAAGTTGGTTCTTTACATAATAGTCAACCTTGTCCCAGCTCAATCATCCATTTCTCGTATTTGAATAGCTTTATCTATCCCTATATAGAGGTTTTCAGAACTGCCTTATACCCTTCAATTATTTTATAGAAACCTGCTTCCTGTAGTAATATCAGAGTACATCAATTATCACAAAGACGAACAGATATCTTATTGGATTGGATCATGGGAGTTATCTTATAGCGTAGCTGGTTGGATACTTGCATCAACTGTGGTAGGCTTAGCTTTCACTAGCGTGATGCTGGGCCAATACTTATCTTTTTCTTGTGGAAGAGTAGGGAATAGAGTGAGAGTCGCCTGTTGTTCGATCGTTTATAGAAAAGTGAGTACACTATTATATAGTTAACTGCGTGACCGTCTCATGCACAATCAATATCCGTCGTGATATTATTCAAGTTCATTTATATTTCCAGATGCTCAAATTGAGTCAAGCTTCTTTGGGCGAAACAGCAGCTGGCCATGTGGTGAATCTTCTTTCTAATGATGCCGAAAGAATTGTGATGGTCGCCGTATTTCTCCACTATATCTGGCTCATGCCAATTGCATTTGTGGTATCCTTTTACATTATGATCAACAAAGTGGGATTAGCAGCAATAGTTACCATGGTTACAATAGCCTTGCAATCTGTTCCATTTCAAGGTACTTGAGATAGGCATTTTTGAAATAGTCATAGTTATCGATGAAAAATTCTAAATTTTGTCAGAACCTAAATATAATACGTGCAATGTTTAATTCTATACAGTTCTAATATCACTCATCCCAAAATCCAAAGTTGCCAAATCTGAACAGAAAGGATAATAAAGAGAAAGAACTCCAAATCATATTGAACAATTCAACTTCTTGTTCATGATTTGTGGTAATTTTGAAAACCATTTGGTTCACACGATCTGTCCTAAGATATTTTGAATGGAATGAATCACTGTTGAGAACGCACCAAGAGAAACACTGCTAATAATCAACCTTATTCTACCATTGGCAAGGGAAGGTGATAATGAAACAAAATCCTATATTACTCCAGTAGCAATACTTTTCATAATTATTATTGAATAGGGTAACATGAACTTGGTGGAATTCAATGCTAGGAAAACCCAGGCATGTCTCTTCTCAAAGGAAAGCCGATCTATCATCATCTAGTATTCAGATGTCAGGAGTAACTATTCCTACAAAGTCAATATAGATATTTTCACGGTCGGTGCTCTTCTGAATTGTTCAATCGTTCCACCCTTATCAATATCTACACGGATGACAAGACGAGTACAGAATTCCCACCCCCTCTGTTGTGACCTGTCGAACCTCTCTTGCTCTGTGATCTTTTTTCAATAGAACAGCTGAGCTTTGGAACTGCTTGACGAAAGAGTTGTTTCCTGAGGAATTTGAAAACCAAAGTGAATGTTAATTCGTATCTCCTGTCTCTTGATTCACGCGGTGTTCTCTGAACATTACAGGGTTACCCTTTCGTGTGAATCTGCATATAAAAAAATGAACAATTATTTAGACGAAAAGTAATAGTCTACATTGCATTTCTGTAATTGGGCTAGTTAAAAACATAATTTGCCTTAACGCATGAAGTAATCATCATTTCAGGATACCTATCGAAACTACAAGGAACATTCAGGATGAAGATAGCTAAAAAAACTGACTTCAGAGTGAAATTGATGACCGAAATTGTTTCTGGCATACAAGTCATCAAAATGTATGCGTGGGAAAAACCATTTGAAAAATTGGTGGAGATATCCAGAAAGTGAGTTTGTTGTTTTTCATTGTCAATCATTTGAACTGAAAATATTATTTCTATACTAATGGAAGTCTCAAGAACGAATCTCATATGCTTCCAACAGGTAGATCACATAGGACCTGTTGAGAGATAATATTATCTTTATCCTTGTATGCTAAGACAGATCAATTTTTTGTGTGCATCCGTTCTTTTAGGAAATTTGATACCTTTTCATAATTTTATTGCAACTCTAACTCTAACAATAATTGATGAATGATTCACCAATTTATCATTCAGATTCTATGTAACATCAGCTTCACCTTTCATGAAAAGTGAGAAGTGAGATATAAAACCTTCCGTTTTTATACCATTTTCATTCGTAACGAATGCTCTGATGTCATTTAGATATTCTTGAGATTGAGATAAACCCACATACTTCTAGTCGAAAAACAGCCTCAGTGTTTGATGTTGGCCATTCATCGATTGTCGGACCATCAAAAATAAATAAAATGCATCCTTGTAAAATTATACCAAGTCAGAAACTCTTAGAAGACAACGGGCATGCTGATCTTCAGAATTGCTGCTATTGGTCTAAGGGAAATCCTCAATGAATGAGAGAATATACACAAGGTTGAAGTATGGGCAGGGTTTGTTGATTATATCGAAGGTTTCTTTCTCTTTGATAGAAAGTTGACGAGTGATTTGTATATAATAAATAAAATTTCTATTTAAGATTAGGATGTTACCAAGACGTTCGCAACGAGCATTTCGAACATCTACATCAACATCTTTCTTTTTACTATTAAGGAATAAACAGTATCACTTAACAGTTCTTCAATGTATTGTAGCAAATTTTTGTATCGAGATGATTTTCTTTGTTTTTGATGTTGCTTTTTGCAATGAATCGGAAAACACTCAACATTTCCGAAACAGTTGAATATTGGTTTTGGACATATAGGATGTTGCATCCAAAATGAAAAAGTTGGTATTGGCCACTCTCACATAACACACCCTGTATGTAAATATTTGATTCACGAATTCTTCATGATCATTGTCCAATCGTAAATAATCAAACTTATATTTTCACTTTCAGAAACGAGGTCAAATACATCACAAAAAGTTTGTACATAAGAGGCGTCATGTCATCCCTGTCATCTGTTACAGAACGATTCAACCTCTACCTCATTATCATGGTGAATTTACTCTTGGGGATGAAACCTACCAGCGACGTAGTGTACTTCATGGCACAAGTGATCAGCACTATTCAAACGTACATGTGCACCATGTTTCCCATAGCACTTTCTGCATACGCCGAGGCCAAAGTCACAATGAAAAGACTTGAGGATTTCTTACTGCTGGAAGAGAACATCGCTCTATTGTCAGCTGATGATAATAGAAGAGAAAAGAGAGAACCTGGACTGATTTCCATCGAAGCCGCCACTGCTAGCTGGTCATCTGAACCACTGACAGAAACCCTTTCTGATGTGAATTTGAAAATACCGCCTGGAACCCTATGCTGCGTCGTTGGCACTGTCGGATCTGGGAAGAGTTCCTTGTTGCAAATGATGCTCAGGGAAATACCTATGAAAAAAGGATCTATGGATTTGATAGGAAGTATTTCTTATGCTTCTCAGGAGCCATGGCTTTTTGTGTCTAACGTCAGAAACAATATATTGTTTGGGCAGCCGTTTGAGAGCGGGAGGTGCGTTTCAAATTGTTTATTAATATTTGGGAGTTTATTTCTTATAGTGGGGATTAGTTGAAACTCGGCATATCGAAAATTCTCATCAGTTTGTTTCTGTCAACTTTTTTCGAAAAGAAACTTCACAATGTTTCACAAGCAGTCAGAATTATACTCTTTATTATTTGGCGAGCTTACGAGAATCTTTATGCTCTTTTTCAAGACATCTACAATAATATTAATGGTTACAACACATTGTAAAAATAGCAGTTAAAATTCTATCTACTAACTTGAGGGGTAGTAGTAGGAGTAAGAAGTCATACGTCAGAACACGGAATGAAACCCGAAAAAACTACGCATCATATATATATATATATATATATAAATAGTATATAACGCTGTATATTTCTCCTACTGCGGCTACTAGAAAAAAACTACTCCTTTGTTTCAGATACAACGACGTGATAAACGCATGTGCGCTACAAAAAGATTTCGAACAATTCCCATATGGAGACAAAACTTTAGTAGGGGAGAGAGGAGTATCTCTGAGTGGTGGACAAAGGGCCAGAATCAATTTGGCTAGAGCAGTGTACGTAGACGCGGATATTTATCTTTTAGATGACCCACTCTCGGCAGTTGATACTCAAGTTGCCAAACATTTATTCGAGAAGTGTGCCAAAAACTTTTTGAAAGGAAAAACTCGAATATTAGCTACTCATCAGTTGCAATTTTTAGAACAGGCAGATATGATCATCGTACTGAATAATGTAAGTATTGGTTGAGGTTATGTTAGAATTAGGCGATCCACGTCACGTGACATAAAATAGCGGTTGTTTGCACACAAACTAGCCATCGCCATATGAGTATCATTGCGTTTTCAGTCCTTCGGTAGTAAATGATGAATTTCTGAATATTTTCGAAGATTTACCGAGTTTGAGGAGTAGTATTGTAATGGAGAGTGATAACCTTACATTTTTTTTGAACCGAGACTCCGGTGAAAGGTATGCTTGAAAATAAATCTCAATCGCTTTTTTACATTTTGATCAGTGTTTGTTACAGGTGTAGACTAAAGTTGAGAATAATCAATAATTGATGGTGTTCCCTCTGTTACAACTATGGATTTTGTTTCGTATTTGGTTTCGAGTCACAGCTTGCATTCCCAAGTGCAGATGAAGGCTCATAAAAGTTTGGAGTCTTATAATCATTATGAGTCTGTCGAGATTCTCATGTTTTTTCGAAAAATATTCATGAATAAAAAGTTGCAGTTGATGTTTCTTGTGTTTTCTAAAAATACTCGAAGAACCAGCTGTGGAATCCCACCATACGAAATGATAAGCCTTTTTCAATGTCATGTGATAGAAGACCTTTAAAATAAATATGGACAAGTCGTTTTCATCTATCGAAAACCTGTGTTTCACAACACTAGAGAAAGAGTAAAATCTGATTTCTGTCTTAACGAACTCCACATCAGACTACAATGCACGTAAGGGGCATTTTTCTTCAGCTGAAGTACTAATAGTGATCCACAATAAATTGAAACACTCAAATACGCACAGGATATAACGAAACGAAACCGTTTTATCTGTATGGTCGCTTTGTTGCTTATCAGAAAATCCCTTAGAGACCACGACACTCAACCTATAGTGATAGGGCTTCCATAAGTAATACATATAATCCGATATTTCATTTATAGGAGAAAGAAATGGCCCTGAAACAGATGAAATAGTATATTTTATGCGATGTTTTTCGATTCTTCAACAATCTCAACCATTATTTTATACTTAATCAACGACACGTAAAATCCATTGGTCGTGGTAGTGGCTAGCGTATTTCTATAATACAAATCGAAAAGAACCTGCCGATTGCTGATAAAAACGAACACAAACGCAAAATCGGTAGCGCGGAGGGCGTCTTTCAAACGCTGCTGCCGCCATGTTGTCCCCTGTTTGGAAAAGGCAGCACTGCTTTTTCATATAGTCCACCCCTTCCCTGTTTGGAGAAACAATCACAATACGTGAGACTTATCATTACAGAAACCTAAAAAAAAATTTTGTCAATTTTTTCATAGCATTGACCGGTCCTAGTCATGGTCCATGTCATTTTGTGTTCTCCTATGAATGAAATTACAGATTATATGTATGACTTTTGGGAGCCCTTTCATTATAGGTTTAGTGTCGTGGCCTCTTAGACTATAATAGCCACTAGATTGGTTTCGATTTGCCTGATACATAATGGGTTAGATCACCACAAAATCGAGCCAAACAGCTATCATATGACTTGCCTCCACAGTTGTGTGCATACGTTATTGTGATTTCACTTGTCACATTACCCACGTGGGTAACATTCTCAACTATTTGGATAACTGTCTTTGAATTAAATGACTGATTTTGTACACATAAGGTTTTTTAATTGTTTTTTAGGTTCTCAGTACAATCGTCTCATGAATATCAATTTTACATCGTGAAATAACTATTTAAACACTGAACCGACATCAACTGTTTCAGGGGAGAGTAGAAACAGTTGGCACATTTCATGAGTTGTCCGATAATGTGTTGAAACATCTACAAGAAGAAGAATCGAAAAACGAGGAAAGAAGGAGTATAAAAAGCGAAAAATCAGAGAAGAAACGACTCGACTCTACAGGATCTATAGAAGTAAGCTGGGAGATGTTTTGTGACGTCACTAAATTTTTAACTAATATTTAAAGCCGTTTCGACTTTCATGATGTTATCCTCAGGGCACCATGAGGTGAATCAAAATATCCAATATCAAGCATACATAGAAATGTATGCAGGCATTTGTTCCAACAGACAGTTGAAGAAAAATGATGAGAAAGATGATGCTAAGAGATACAGTGAAGAATAATATTTTGAGAGGAGGTAGATTATGAAAGCAAATGTATATAAAATATGTAAAATATGCCATAAGAGAAATATGATTTACAACTAGATGGTTTTTGGCAAATATTTGTTACTTCTCCATCGAAGTTTTGCATTCTTCTTTTGAGAAATCACTTCCTCAAAACTTTTTTCTCTCTCTCCAAAAATGAGGATGTTCCTTGAAAACTATCCATTTTTATACAATGAACAGTTTATAGCATAAAAATCTTGCTAATGGCCGTATAGGATGAAACTGTGGTAACATTAGTTATAAATATAAGTGGTATAAAAACATAGGAAGTTTTGTTTCACATTCTTCATGATAACGGCTACATCCATCAATTTATTGAAAAAAATAAGTTATTATTTTATGACGTCACTTATTTTCATGTATGCCTGATATTGAGTATTCTCATTCGTTGAAATATCGGTAGTTTTTATCTCTAAATAGAAGATTTGTGATTAGATAATGATGATACTTACTACTTATCAATCGTGGTGTTGATGCTTACAAAAATATCGATATAGGAATACTATTCATTATATTTCACAGGAAGAAAAACCTGAAGACGAAGAACCGAAAGAAACTCAGGAGTTGATAGAGAAAGGAGATTTGTCGGGAAAACTGTATATGAAATATTTCAGGAGTGGATCTAACATATGCGTCTTGGCATTTTTATTAGGTCTATTATTAGTGGCCCAAATAGCCAATACCACAACCGATATATGGGTTAGTTATTGGTAAGATATGTTTGCTCACAAATGAAGATGAAAAATATGAATGGAATGTCCATGAAATGAGATGGTTTGTGTTACTTTCCAGAAAATGTTCACAGAGAGATTTCAGTGCACATGTATCTTAGAGACTTCTTGTAGATATACATACAGACTACCCTAACACAAAACTGATGTTATTTGCACAAATAATATCAATTTGGTGTTAGGGTAGTTAATCTCTACAAAAAGTTTCAATCAACGTGGTTGAAATGAACTGAAACCATGCACAATTTTACATGCTAGCATGTGAAATCTTCCTCTGAACAATTCCTAGTGAATACTGGACCAACATAACTTTGCGTCTGGGATAAACCCATCCCTGGATATCTAAACACATTTGAAGAACTAATTTTGCCATTTTCTTCTTCTTCTCCTTCAAAAAAAATATTAAACTTCTTTGAGGGAAGGAAAATCAACAAATATGACGAACGCTCTCTATGGATATGTATATAATTCATAGATGTTTGGTTCATTCAGAGAAAGGAACAAGGAGTCCATCTAAATCAGCTACTTCCCTGCCTGTATGGCTGGACGTATACTAAGACACATAAATCTCATGATCTTGCTAAATTTGTTTACGGAGCACACGAAACCAGAATTAAATATAATTTGAAAAAACGATACACGATGAAGCAAAAACAGAAAGTAGTCCTTTGAAAAATCTCAGCCACATAGTTAACATTCGATTCGATAAATTCTCCCGAGCTTCTCACTTGGCAAAGGGGTGGGAATTCTGTACTTGTCAGGTCATCCGTGTAGATATTGCCCAGGATGGAACGATTGATAACAATTCAGAGAAGAACCGACCGTGAAAATATCTATAAAAGGGAGACAAGTCCCTTCTACGATGCTCCAATGAAGTGAGCGAAGAATCACTAAGAAAACGGATTGCCTTTCTCTGAATAGAATCAAGAAGCTTCAATGAACGTTTGGTGCCGAGCTATATTCCAAGACAGGTCATATCTGAGCCTTGTAGATCATTAGAAGCTGACGAGAATAGAAGTATCTCTTCGCACGAAACAGAAATCCAAGTTTCTGGGAAGCACCTTTAACGTTGGATCTCGCATGGTTTTCCCATGAAAGATTATTACTGATCGTAATTCCTAGCATCGAGATACTTGACTTTGTAGGAATAGTTATTCCTGAGTCTCAATAATAGATAAATCGGTTTTCTTTGAGAAGAGACATGTCTGGATTTTCCCAAGTTCATGTTACCCCATTATATTATTTTTGCCAAGTCATAGTTGATTCTATTGACGTGAATGTTTCTCTGAATTTTTGTTTCTTTTGCTGCTATGAGAAACAAGTATGGAGAGTATCGTCGTCCGCAAACTATATACCGAACAAGATGTTTACTCATGATTCTCTCCACAAAAAGACTCGATTTTCTATACATCTGACGATATGAATGATTTCTCCATCTATTTTTCCACAAAAATTCAAATAATTCACCCAGGCCGTTTATAAGATCTTCTTGTGAGAAGGCTGAGAAATCGAAATTTACGGGATCCCATCCAACAGTTGCTTGTCTGCACTGACCATTTCTTCGTCTTCGTCAAATTTTTTCAACAAACAGCGAATGCCGTTATTTTCCAGGACAAATCTCGAACAAGTCAACGATATGGATTTCCTAAATTCGTCCTATACCTTACTCACCTTGACGACAGGGGCTTCGATAACGAACGAACTGTCATCAAATTACACACTTGAAAATAGCACCTACGGTACTGGAAACAGGGCACCAGTATTATGGAACTGCGTGATTATATATTCCTGCTTGATAATATTCTCCGCCACCGTCACGATTGCAAGATCCTTCTTGTTCTTCAAAATTTGCATGCGCACCTCCAAGGCAATCCACAACAGAATGTTTGCCAATGTTCTGAAAGCTCCCATGAGATTTTTCGATACGAATCCGTCTGGTGAGTTTCGATTTCTCGAGATCTCCGATGAATTGCTCTTAAGTTTCCATTTTCAGGAAGAATACTGAACAGGTTCTCGAAGGACATCGGAGCAGTTGACGAAACGCTACCGAGGAGTTTGTACGACGTCATCCTAGTGTTCCTGCTGATGTGTGGAATAGTGACAATGAACTGTATTGTCAGCTTTTGGATGATCATACCGGCAATCTTTGTTGGAATGCTCTCTTTCTATTTGAGAACTATTTACCTCTCGTCCGCTCAAAATGTGAAGCGTCTGGAGGGGATTAGTGAGTATCCCTTGAAAATTTTATTCCTGATAATCATCAACTATTTCTCTGGCTTATACTACGCCGGACATTGAACAACATCTGACAAACATTTTTGCTAGTATCTTCGAGATACGCTTACAAATGCCTCCGAACAACAGTGACAGCTTGACGAGACCAAGTACTTAGCACCAAATTGAAAACACTAACGAAGATAGCATCTCCAGTACTTCTGCTGAAGGTATTATATGGTTAGCGAAACCCGCTCAAATTGGGAGTGTTTTCAATTTGGTTGTATAGTAATAATCCCGAGACGGTAATTTATGGAATTCTCATTTGGAGTGAGTTTAAGAAATTCTTTCATGAACTGGATTTCGAATTGTTTTTTATTTCGACCGTTTTAGTACCAACTACGGTGCATGATAGAATTCTGTAAATTTCAAGTGGTTACTTGCCGCACGCTCTTTCTTTGCCAAAATTTTGTTTAACAAATTCCTCCTAGTGATAGGTTGTAACGGATAAACGTTACAAGGTACGTCTATATCGTTCATAGGCGTTTGATACTTTCACAAATAGACGTATTTATAAAGTCTTCCCTAATTTATCCAACTGCCCACTGATGGGCTCCCTCTAGCAAACGCCAATGAATTATATACACTTACTTTCATTAATAAATTTTTAACAAAAGACACACTTTTTCACTCATTTGCAATGATAAAATCTACAGGAAATCTCAGATTTCAGTTGTGGTCTCGGTAGTGTAGTGGTTGCACTCCCAAGCGGGAGGCCGGGGTTCGATCCCCCCCGGGCCCCCGTTGGGTACCCAGGTGGCCCCCCCCCCCAAAAAAAAAAAATATCCATAATCAAAGAAAAATCATATGTTCCCGACTGCATTTCTATAAAATGTTATCTGTTTCAGCACGTGCCCCGGTTTATTCACATGTTACGGCTACTCTAGATGGTTTAACAACTATAAGATCGTCAAAAGCACAAAGAATGATTACTCAGGAGTTCGACATTTTACAAGATCAGCACACCAGTGCTTCATTCTTGTTCAGCGCCTGTAGCGCAGCATTCGGCTTTTATTTGGATTGCATCAGCACTGCGTTTTTGGCTGTGGTGACTTTTCAGTTCCTGTTAGGCATTGGTAAGGGACAGAAAAAAAGGTGACTTTGAAGAGGGGTGAATATCATGAAAATTGTAACCACCGTTACTGCTGTTTCATTCTATACGGATTATCAAACGAATACCATAAATTGAACTCATCTACATCAAATACCCCTATTATATCCACTCTTTTCCGCCACGCAGTCGTTTAATCTAAACTACAAAAGACGTGTAAGCAGAAAAATGAACTTACACCAACAAGGTCTTCTCGGTGAAAAACTGAATGGTTTGAAACTAAACATGCTATTCAACTATGTGGTTTCGAGCACGATATTCCCGTTTATCTCTATATATTATGAGTAAACTTCGCCCTACCGACTAAACGTATATTATTGACCGCCCTAGTTCTATCTCAATAAGCTCTAGGTAAATTGAAAGAGTCTATAGATCCCTGTCAATATGTCATTGATGTTTCCTAATTCAAAAGAAAAGGGAAACGTCCCCACTATATGAAAAAACTAATGGTTTCTCTTCCCAGAAATGAATAAAATGGTGATTTACTTCAACACACATAAAAATTGACACACTAAACTATCACTTGGTCTTCTATCTACCTTGCATTACAGTGTCCTATGCTACTTCCAATCCATATTTTCTTAGTATCCAAATATGAGTACAGCCAAAACCAAAATAACACCAATACGCACGATACACCTATTTCATTACTTAAACCAGAGAATAAATTTTCCTATCGCCATGGCACCGACAAGCCATAGGGCTGTCCCTCGCGCTTGACGCGCAATTCTCGCGAACCTTTTCGCGTTCGTTTTCCGAGAGTGTTTGCCGCAAACAGATCAGGTTCTATTTGCTGGTTTTCAAAAAAGTGTACCCATACTGCCATACGTAAACATAATTCTTGGAATAATGTCGTTGATGACCATTAGTCCTCACCGATAGTTTTGGTATGGGATTGAGGGATATATAACGGAATTTACTGTTCATCATGTCAATTTATAGTATTCGTTTGATAATATCCGATAATGACGAAAATGGAGTAACAATAGTTACAAATAACATAGGAAGTTTAATTTCACATTTTTCATGATGATCTCTTACTATGGCTAAATCGTTTTAGCGAAAATAACAATTGCTTTCAGCTAACTTCAACAGCGCGCAGGTTGGATTGGTGATCTCGAGTAGTTTGGTTATAGCGAATACGTTACAGTATGCTGTTAGACAAGGAGCTGAGGTAGCTTCTAACATGACCAGCGTGGAGAGGTTGTATCAGTACATCGACCTTAAAACAGAGGATGACCTGAGGAAACCTCCCACGAAAAAACCTGTCAACTGGCCGAGTGACGGCAAAATCACTTTCAGGGATGCCTCTCTGAGATATACTTCGGATGAGGCCCCAGTTTTGAAAAATTTGAATTTCGTGATTGAAGCTGGGGAGAAAGTCGGTATTGTTGGAAGAACCGGCGCAGGGAAATCATCTCTTCTTCTTTCGCTGTTTAGACTGGCTCCCATTGAAGGTACCATTGCTATAGACGATATAGACACGTCAGACGTCAGCTTAGAAGACCTGAGATCCAACATTTCCGTCATCCCTCAAGAGCCTACGCTGTTTTCATCTACGATACGTGAAAACTTGGATCCTTTCGATAAAGCTAGTGACGAAGCTATCTGGCAAGCTTTGGACGATGTAAGTGCTCATTTCGAATAATTCCATTTCAAATAATTGTGTTTTTATTCAAAGGTTGAGCTGAAAAGTGCTGTCCCGACTCTCGATCAAAAAGTTAACGAAGGTGGCTCCAACTTCAGCGCTGGTCAAAGACAGTTGGTTTGTTTGGCCAGAGCCATCTTGAGAAATAATAAGATCTTGGTAATGGATGAAGCAACCGCTAACGTTGATCCTCAGTAAGTACCTCAATCCACGGCTTTGAGATGAACGCAACTTTCACAACATACATGAAGGTCATAAAAAGTTCATCACATTTTATTTCATTGTCGACGAATGCTCAGTGGAATCATGCTAGATCTGAAAGAACAATTTACTTCCAACACCAAACATGTGTATTCCAACATAGTTGTTGCTATTGCATTGGGAAGTTTTTGCTAGTATTTTTTCACTTGGAAAGATTTATAATTTTCTGTACACACATCAATTTGGTGTGAAAACAATAATGAACACAAGGATATTAATGTTTGTATCTGGAATCATAATTTCATTTTAATGCTAAAAAACGAATTATAAAACTATAGGTACCTGATCTGTAATCGACTAGAAATTAATCGAAAACAAAAGCTAGCGTATGAATTGTTTCCCCGAATATTGACCGAATGAGGTAGAACCTTCAAAAATCCCTAAATTATAAAGATGAGAAGAGTTTCATGAGGAAATTTCTCTCTCGGATTTTTACCAAAAACACCACCGCTTTTTCAAAAATTGTATCTGTACTCCATTCTGAGACAAATGCTATGAAGAATTAGATAACTGAAGGCACCCTATTGTGATACAACTGAAGCCTGTTTCATAGCAGTAAAATGTTCGAAGACAATAAGGAGTAAAAGGTGCTGTGCGAACAGCAGAAGTAAGAGTATATACGGAGTATCCGGAGCAAAAGTTGATTTTGCCCATCGAAGACGATTGTCTGAGATGGGTTGTGCTCAACGTTCGTGACGGTTAAAACATTTTCAGCGCGATCCTAGAATTTTTCACCTTGATTTAAAATTTAAATGAACTAATTTCTGACACTCAACTGAAAAGTCATTCATATATTCGTAGCACCACTTTTCACAGCCCGAATTGCATGAATTATCAAAAATAATGATGAGTCTTGTAGAAAGCATTTAGCTTCGTTGGCAAACACAATCAGTTGTTGAAATCAACATATTAAATTATGAAGAAGTCGTTGAGTACCTAATTTAGGCATCGGTAGCAACCAGAAAAGTTGACTTACCGTTTCGACAACAAATACCCCAAGTAATCAAATAACTTGAATTGTGCAGAAAAGCTAGCGTAATTCTTGTTGTTCTGGAACATCGTAGAAAGACGGAGATTTGTCTCTCTCCTATAGATATTTTCACAGTCGGTGAATTTCCGTCAATCGTTCTACCCTTGGCAATATCAACAAAAATGACCTGACGAGTGCAGAATTATCATCCCTTTGTTGAAAGCTTAGCGACTTTGTCGAACCTCTCTTGCTCAGGGATCTTTTTTCAGTAGAACAACTCCTTGCCGAGGGAGGATTTTCCTTAGGCTTACAAACTTAAAAAATTTAAATTTAATGCTAATTCGTATCTCCTGTCCCTCGATTGAAGCGGTAATATTTGAACAGTACAAGGACTTTTCTCTCGTGTGAATCTGCATATAAAAAAGAGTCTCAAAATGGGGAATTGAAAATAAACAATACTCCCTCTGGTGTCGATTTTACCAACCTCTAGGAAGCCATTCAGAGTGTATGCACTTCTATCCATTTTTATTATTGTGAATAAAATGTGCTACATTCATAAAGAGCTCAGTGGGAATACTTGAGTGAATTTCAATAATATAATTTTTTGAACACATTGTTATGATATAGACGTGAAATAGCAGTTTTGTGCTATTTCACTGACAAATGGTTATGTACAAGGTATGCCTTGGTATATTATAAAATGCAGTATGTATTTATTATGTGAATCTATGCTAGCTACTACAATATATTATAAAACATAATAATTACCTTGGCAACTTTCACTCCTTCGATCTCAGCTCACGTAAAATCGAGAATTGATGCAAAATATTCTATCAATCTGTTGTCCTCTGACGTGACATTTTTTTTCGAACAGTGGTGGCGCACTTTGTGAATTTGAATTTCCCTCCCTGATTTTCCACTTCCATATACTGTATTATGCATTTGAATAATATCTGAATAAAAAAATACTTTTCTATAATAATATGAAGAGAATTAAGGTTCAATAAACAACATTTGGGGCAAATTTGAATTCTCTGCATATTACCAGATGATACCAAAGAATCTTCCATCATTTCTTGTGCTTTGCAGGACTGATTTATTGGTTCAAAAAACGATAAGAAGAAATTTCAAGGATTGCACTGTCCTTACGATTGCTCACAGACTGAATACGATAATGGACTCTGATAAAGTTCTTGTAATGGATTCTGGGGAGATAGTAGAATATGCACCACCTCATCAGTTGTTGCAGAACCATGAGGGTTATTTTTCGAAAATGGTACAGCAAACAGGACCCTCGATGGCAGCTCATCTCAGAGAAGTAGCAGAAAAAGCGTATCACGAAAAAGGAAAGGAACACACATGAAGATTTCGTACTGTCAAACAAATCATCCACAACCTTCATTGTTGATGATTTGGTTCTGGTTGTAGACGTAAAAGATTAGAGATAAGTGAAATCATTGATAACTCATTCAATACAGATTTTGGAGGAAACAACAACCTGTTTTTATCTCTGTGATATGCCAGAGTACCTTGAATGTTTTTTCAAAATTTGCTACGTGCGAATAACTCGAGATATCGTAATATTTACCCCGACGCGACGCTCGACTTAAATCTCCATATCTCTTGTTTCTGGTCGAAAGTTCATGAAATGAACGGTGAACAATCCTTCAACAATTATATTATCATATATATCTGGATGGTGTCGGCATAAGTGGTTGCATTCGATATTCGAAAGTGAAATACTGATCCTTGATGAATGAGCAATGTAAAATTCACAAATTTTTTAAGTTTTCTCGTAAATTTAGCCCGGCAAGCCGAGTTTGCTCAAAGGGTTATTAGGTCAAATTTCCAAAAATCAGATACCATATTCATTGCTCATTCCATCCTGGAACAAATTGTTCTGTACCTATTGTGTTACTCATTTTTCATGACTCATGTCTTTGTAACCGATGGGAAAATATCTGGATGTTTTTGAAAAAGCATACTAGTCATTTCATTACAGAGACCCTGTTCTTCCAGAATATGTATATATATATATATATATATATATATATATATATATATATATATATATATATATATATATAAAAATCTCTGATAACGATGTTCATTCATCATTTCGTTATTTTTCGGAAATTTCCCAAAATTGTTCGTTTCACACAGAATATATTTGACTATCCAAGTGGTTGATAAAATATGATCATACGTATTCGTAGTAGTAGTAGGTAACCAAGGTAGGTAGGTAACAGTTTGCATTACATTATACAGGATGGCGCACCGAAAATGAAACATCGAAAATTTCCAAAATACATGTTGTGAAAAAATGTTTTCAAAGAGGGACATATAACTCTTTCTCCACTCTTGGGTCTCTATCACCCAAACAATTTGAATAGGAAAATTAGTAAGTGTAAGGTTAAAGGTGTAAGGAATTCAGCCTCACCAATTTTCAATACCTTCACCTCAACTTTTTATTTTGGCGCCCTCTTGTGGAAAAATAACTGTTCCGTAATGTGACATAAATTCTTAGTTTTCTGCATTGATAAAAAAAACATAACTTCCTATCCTGAAAATTCCCACGTACTAATTTTGATTCTATGGGACCATAATTACCAATTTCTCACGCAATTTTGGAGGCACCTTCTCGTTTTTTTTTGCATTCACAAACAAATCATAAATTTTGAATCGAATAGTACCATATTGTCATCGAACTTATGTTATTTTAGCTTTGCAAATGAATTATCACAATTTGGAATACGAAACAGTTATTTTTCCCGCAAGAGGGCCCAAAAATAAAAAGTTAGAAAAAATTGATACGGCTGAATTCCTTAATGAATTATCTTTTTTATGATGTGTCGCACTTACTACTTTCCATATTCAAATTGTATGGGTAAAAGTGACCAAGCGGTGGGGGAAGAGGTATGACCTATCAAGTTTATGATAGGTTTGGATAGCACTTCTCGGTGTTTTTGCATTTGTTTTACAACACATGTGTTTTGAAGATAGATATTCAGTCTGTTTCGTTTTCGTGTCCCATCCTGTATACTATAAAGCAAACTGTTGGTTACCTACTACGACTACGAATACGTATGTTCATATTTTATCAACCACTTGGATACTTGTGTATAATTCTTACATTTGTAACCAACGCTCAACAAATTTTTTCAAGAAGTCTTAACGTGATGATCAATCACAAATAGCACATGATTTCTTCCTACAGGTCGTTAATTCCGAAATATATGCCAAAACTACGAAACTGTTCATCTCTCACAAAGCTTGTCGGCCGAAGATTAGGTCTAGACAAACTTTCAAGTAGTCCAGAATTTCACGAGGAACCATTTTGGATGAGAATTTTTTTCCTTTCAGTTCATTTTCCCTAGATAATTGCGATAAAACGATTTTGGGGGGCTAAAACGTGCCACAGAAAAAAAGGAAAAGGTATGGGGGCTGGGAATTATATTTTTTATCTAGCTCAACATTTTCCACGAATAATTAGTTCCCCTTTCCCCAAATGCTGAGAATCACATTTTTAGTGTTATATTAGCCTCATATAGATATATGCACGCATACTAGAGATAGACGATAGAGGTCAGGCGCAGGTCCCCGTGATCCTGAACCTTCCGTCTCGCCGCACTGTATACAGACTCCATAGGTCCACACTACACAATATCGTTCACTATTCAAACATTAAAACGCGTAACCTACAGCATTTAATTTCGTTAGATTTTCACAATACTTGAGGACGAAAGTATAATTTTGCAGGCCTGTACGATTTTATATCGGTATATACATTTATTACTATTAAAAGTGTCCTAACCGTGCCGTTACTCTTAAGTTTTGTGTAATAATCACTGGAGTTTGATGAATTCCCGTGTACACAAATTGAACAACTATCAATGCGAAAGCCATAATCTTAAGCCTAGTATCGACAGTGCGAGGCAGCTCGCTGCGAATGCCTCGTGCGTGGCGAATGCTCGGCTTTGCCTCGGACTGTGGATACCGGGGTTGCTCGCCTCACATTGCGCGACGCGAACGCCTCATAGCGAGCAACCCCGGAATCCACAGTCCGAGGCAAAGCCAAGCATTCGCCACGAGGCATTCGCAGCGAGCTGCCTCGCACTGTCGATACTAGGCTTTATTTTCTTTGATTTAGCCGTCTACTGCGCATCCCACCCATGACCCCTAGCGTGTATTCTACCGTGGGTATAAAAATATGTTCAAAGTACAAGCTTATTATCTGTGATTATCTTAGTCATAACGACAGTGCAAAATATCCGACATTATATAAATATCGCATAGAAACCGAATCATCTCTTATATAACTAGACGTATATACCGGCCAGACCGAGTGAAGTGGAGTTTTTTTAGTTGATATAACGGGTTTACCGATGAAGATCTAAACACTGTTCAGAAGCTTTGTTCGTTTTGGTTCACCGAAGAAAATATTCATTCTTTCATTATTGGTTAGCGTAAACTAATGCGCTGCTACATCACCTGAACAACTTTTGGACACAACCGAAAAAACAGACCACCAGAAGGTAAGTTTGTAAAGCGTCGATACCTATGTAGGTACTCGAGTTATCGTTGCTAGATAAAGTAGATACAATGATACAATTCATAAACCGTTGCACGTCAACAATGACGACATAAAATCAATACAGTGGCACCAATTCATTGATGAAAATGCATGGGATTGTTTGCATTCAAATTCAAATATTTGTCTGTTGTTCTTAGGAATTTAGTTGGCAACACTTTCGACGTTGCCGCACTTCATTTGAAGAGAGTAATCAATTGACAATTCATTGTTATTTAAAAATGACATTTCTGGGCATGGCCCAGCTCTTCAGGTTGACTGTCAGTCATTCGATATCTGAAGTTAAGCAACACCGAGCGCGGTTAGTACTTGGATGGGTGACCATGCAGGGAAATACCGTGTCGAGAGCCTGTACAGCTGTAGCCAAATAGCATATTATAGCTCGCAGACAATATATCAATGAGCACAAGATATATTGAGGATATGCCGTCCTTCGGACGGGACGTAAAGCCGTCGGTCCCGAGTCGTTAAAGATCCCTGCCTCTGGTTGGAATACGAGAGGGTAATTCTGTATGAACGCTTCTAGTATCTTATTTCTCTTTATGTAAATCATTTATCAACAATTAATTTATGCTTTCCTCAAAAAAATCATATATTAGATTACAATCCCTCTGCACGTTACTAGATGGAATAATTGGCTGAAGGCTTTTGAATTCATCAAGGCAGCTGCTGTCACCAGCTGCTGTCACCAGTATGAGAATTCTTCACACCAAATTTTGGATGTTCAAGGCTATGTCCGAAAGAAACATGAATTCGGCCCTTTGCACGAAGAAAGGGTCTTTAGTGAGAAACCTAGGGTTTAATTTCTGCTTCCTCGTATACTCTGAAATCTGAAATAGGGCGGCTTGTAGGAAATGAAATCCTCTGATACACTTCTACACTTGTATATTCCAATATTAATTCCTATTTTTTTATATTGTGGTTAGGTTAAGAACTCAAAAAAGCTAGAAGGAAAAATATATAATTTAATACTTTCTTGAATCGATCGATCTTAGCAAATAATGTGATCCTTCTATCTGATATTTACCTTGATGAGTTGGGAAACATGAATATAACGGAGTCATATATAAATGAATTTTAATCGAGATGCGTATCAACATTGCCAAAAATGTAATGCTGGCTACCTCGTTCTATGTCGAAAATGGGAGCGATGGTACTCTTTTTCCATGGATCCGAGTTCATTAATTCACCGGATCCATTCCAGAACATTCCGTGTTCTCTTCTACAAAATACTTCAACCATTCTCCTGTTTCAGAACTATCATGGCCTTCATAACAAATGATATTCTACTTGATTTACTGGGAATATGTGCAGCCTTGGTGGCCGTTCTATTCGTTTATGTCAAGAGAAGCTTTCGGTATTGGGAACACAGGAATGTACCGTATCTACCACCCAGTATACCATGGGGGAATCTACAGCCTCCACACAGAAGAACCATTTCATTTGGAGAAGATTTGGCCAACGTGTATTCGGCTGCCAAGAAAAGAGGTGGGAAATGTTTTTATATCAATATCATTCGAAAATATGATTTGTTTATCGAACCGTTTTATCAAGCCAGAAAACACAGAATTTGTTCATTTACTACAGTATGATCGTTAAGAGAAGTTTCGGTGAGGTTTCACGAATATTTAAGTATCGTAAATTTTCAAAAAAATTTTTACGACATAACTGTTTAAATGTTAATGATTCTTCAAGTCTTCTTTGAATTCAGACTCCACAAGTTTTCAAATAACTATCCATAAAAACCAATATTCTAATCATATTGAGGTCATAACATCTTTCAATCGCATGAAACATCATTTGGCAGGTCTTTTATTCCTATTACCTCTGTAATTATTTTTCCAAATTGGTTAACTCTTCTTCGAGAAATCAAATTTTGAGGAGAAATAGAAAATGCGCTGTGGTCAAATTGCTCAAAATGACCTCCACATAGCTCCATACAATAATACAGTCGACTTTCGGAAGCATTCTTTACATTTTTCAAAATGTCCGGGGTCAGCCATTTGTATTTGTTGCAGTCCTAGATATTTAGCCTCGGTAGTAGCTAAATAAGATAATATAATAAAAAATAATTCCCAGTAATCTCCGATCAGCTTTTGGACAAATAAATAACTCAAGCTGAGGGACCTGTTAATCTAGAAACTATATCATATAAGCTTCAATAGGTTTGTTTTCCAGGTTGGAGGTATATCGGGATATATAATCTGACGGCACCAGTTTTCATGCCATTGGATTTGGAACTCCTCAAACTTATCATGGCAAAAGATTTCGACCACTTTGTTGATAAAGGATTGTATGTGAATGAAAGAGACAATCCCACAAGTGAGTATTGAAAAAAAAAAGCTGCCATCATAGTGCGAACCACACTGGAAGTCACTAATAATCAGAGCATAGCAGAATTTGTAATTGAAACGTTTGAATTGTCCTAAGAAAGTTGTGGACTCTGTTAGATATGTAATAGTCCTGAGCCCTCATTTCTGAGCTCAATAGTATACCACCTGAAGAGGAGAATAATTGCCAATTACGAGCTTGAAATAGTGAGCACGAGGCGTTAGCTGACTGCGATAATTCGAGAGTGCACGTAATTGGCCTTATCCTCGAGTCGCGTACTCTACGTCTTTCACTCACAATCATGACAGCGGTGAGGTAATACCCAACTTACAATACACGTGTATTGTAACTCAATGACGGTCGCCAGCGAGAACAGAAAAAAGTATATTCTCTTGAATTCAGGTGCCCATCTGTTTGCAATTGGAGGAAAGAAATGGAGGAACTTGAGAACTAAATTCAGCCCTGCGTTCACTTCGGGAAAAATGAAACATATGTTTGAAACCATGGCCAAATGTGGAATATCGTTGGAAAAATATTTACAACACGAAGTTAATGACCATGAACCTGTGGATATCAAAACTATTCTTGGTGAGTGACAAAGATTTCAGTAAAACTCTATCATTAGATCATATGGGTTGGGTGAATTTACTTTTTTTTACCTGAAAAATCGTAAGCCCAAATGCTCGATATCCCGCATTCTCTATTTTGAACAATTTCAAGTCAAGGAATCATTGGAGCCAGCAGAGGCGACCTCATGAATCTAATAAAGTTAAATATATAGGTTATGTTCATGAATTTGTCACGTCATATCCGATAATTTTCGAATCGTTACGTAATTTCTCAATTGAGCGCCAGGATAAATCCTTACAAAATCGATTTTTTTCCAAACTATGAATTCCGAACATTCATGAACAATACTAAAGATAACGTAACATTATTTGACATAAATTTCGGTTCTGGTATTTCTGGAACTATCTTCGATTCCCCAAATACGTTTTGGAAAAATTATATATTTCTCAACAAGAATAAATAATTACACACAGCACTTCAAATGTGAAGAACATCCCCAGAACAATAAAATAGTGCCCCATCTTGAGAATAACCAAAGGTAAAAAATTCACACAACAATAGCAACAGTGACAATGGAAACACGTGAATTGGAACAAAAAAAACTGAATAGAATATTCAAAATAAAAGGCAGCCTCGTTTACGCAAAGTTTGTGTACTGATGATTCACTTGGGGAACGAAAGATCCCGCCAGAGTTCAGTCAATAAGACCGCCGGGTCGAAATCCACTTTTAAGCTGCCGCCTGATTAAACAGCTTTGGTAAATCACATTTGTATCATCACCTACCGTAAAAAAATGTGATCTCTTGCTTTGATTTCTCAAATCGGGAAGATTTGACCAACCGAGTTTTGATGCATATTGGAATGGACTTGATTTTTTTGTTAACTAAAAGAACCATGAAATTAGAAACTTCGCACCATTATTGGCGTAAAACAACCTCACTCATAATCAGTGGCGGATCCAGGATCAGGTCAAGGGGGGGTCTGTACCTTTATATATATATATATATATATATATATATATATATATATATATATATATATATATTATATATAAAACAGAAAATGAAGAGCTACCGTATAGCAAAAACTAGTCAAGATCCAGAAAAGGGTGAAAGAGATTGACATGAGCAAAATTTGAAGGTGTAGCCAGGAGGTAAAGTAGGTTCGAAACTTATTTTTTTTTAAATCGAATCGAGTTGATTTAACCTTATCAACAGCATATTCTACTCATACATAGTATATTCAAATCGTTACCGGCATACACATACCACCAATAACAGGTCTAATCAAATACTGCCCAAAAGGCCATGGCCCCCTCCACTTCCCTCTGCCTCTTCAAAAAAAAAAAAAAAACCCCTCTAAAAAAAAAAAAAAAAAATAAATTGATGAAATTGGTTGTTAAAAAATTAAAATTTACTAATGTTCAAATGTAGCCTGCTCTTTAGTTTTCAATGCAATGTAATAATAATTATTAAAGGTCTTCAATTTTAAAGCAAAAAATTTATTCTATTTTATTTTTTTGTCTTGCACATGTGACATTTTTTCGTTCCCTAACAAAATTTGGGAATTAGGAGCCGATAAAATTAAAAAAAAATCTCTTATTTTCCCAATGGGAGGGGGGGGTCCGGACCCGAAACCCCACCCGTGGATCCGCCACTGCTCATAATAGTTATTGTATGTAATGTTTGAAAGTCATGGTAGTTTTCTTCCGGGTTAGTAACCTACCATAATATGAAAAATTAATAACATTATTTGAAATCTATGTTTCAAATTATAATAATAAATGAACTTGTATTTTCTTGAATAATGAATGTACTATTACTGTTAAAAAAATGTAAAAACTCTCGGTTACCTAATCGACTCTATATGCATTTGGAGTGCATAAAAATTCATATTGAACTGCCAAAGAACTGAGCAATGAGGAGAATTTATGAGTTGTCTCTAGTCTGCAACTGGTTTCATCAGACCAGAACCTGCTATTGGCCTCGCTTTGGGATTGCCAAACATACAAAAAAAAATACATGTACTGTATTGTGTTTCAGACTTCTAGCAATTGCCTATTCCAAGGCATCTCTGTCATCATATGTTGAGACTGTCGGAATTAATCAATTATTCCTGGATCCTGGAAGGTCATTCAACAGATATACTTACTCATCAACTCCATGGGAAGCTGGATTTATTTGGTTTGGTTGGAGTCGAAATGAACCCTCACGGACAGACTCACTCACCTTGAACCTATGCTACATATTATTCTGTATTAGTTTGTGATTATAGTGTAGCCGCTGAAAAGATAGAATGATCACGTTATTGAATTGACGTAACACACGTAAATACAAAGCACAAATGAGTACAGCACAGTGTAAACAGTTCTTCATTTATGTCAGTTTAGAAGGCGTGGCATCGTACGCCGCGCAGGCTATATATAGATGCAGGCATTCACTGTTCACGCGTCCGTGATTTCTATCTTTTGAACGGCCCGACTATAGTTTATATTTTTGATATTTATTTGGAATGTGCCAATAATTTCGAAACGCACCAGAGTTGAAATACAAATGAGTTATTGTATCACACTTTTTCAGCATGTTATACCATGGACATTATAGGGTCGTGTGCTTTCGGTCTGGAATGCAACACTTTCAAGGAACCAGACGCGGCTTTCACGCGTTTTGCTCAACAAGTCGTACATATTACCAGTTTTCGTAACTTGATGACGATGTTCGCAATTGCATTTCCTACTGTAGCCAGATTTCTGGGAGTACGAGCAAATGAGAAGGAAGTGGAAGATTTCATTACCAATGTTATTCAAGAGACGGTCCGATACAGAGAAAAGGAAAGTGTTAGGCGACCCGACATTTTGCAAACGCTGATTGACATCAAAAATGAAAATAACGAATATTCAGGTGAATGGTGTATTCTTCAATTAACATACATTTTATTCCGTAGTCGCAGTTGAAGACCCATATTGGTAAATATTCAATATTTTCTTCTAGTCGGAATTGTTACTAATCAGATTTATATTCATATCACCAAACAAATAACATTCAGTCTTTATTTCATTGAGAGAGTCTAATTCCATGTCCATCAAATTCAAATATTTGTATTTATCTGACTTGGGAAATCGATAAACAACTGCAATACCAGTTTGTCGAATTTTATCAGACAAAAATGAAAATTCAGATGGATCCATATAAATAACGTGTATTTACTCTCACTTCGTTGATTTCTACTACAATAGACTGCTTCAAAGTTTGTTAAAAAAATATCTCCCTGTTCCTTCATCCAAGTATCTGTAACTCCTGGACATTTATTTCATGACTACAACTTCTTACCCATCCATTTTTTGTTTGAGAGATTGGGCATTTAGGTACATAATTTTTGTTTTTCTTGCTTTCTGAAATTCATGATTGTCCGTGAAAGTAAATTCAGAAATACCAATAATAATAATTTTATTCATGGGAAGCCATTTTGGATTTGTTTATCATGTCAAAATATTTGTAACTTTCGTAACTATCAATGTCGTCGGCTGAATGACAGTTTCCACATTTCTTCACATTTCAAGAATGAAAATAACGAATATTCAGGTGAATGGTGTACTTTTTAATTAACATACATTTTATTCCATAGTCCCTGTTGAAGACCCATATTGGTAAATATTCAATATTTTCTTCTAGTCGGAATTGTTACTAATCAGATTTATATCCATATCACCAAACAAATAACATTCAGTCTTTATTTCATTGAGATAGTCTAGTTTCATGTCCATAAAATTCAAAAATTTGTATTTATCTGACTTGGGAAATCGATAAACAACTGCAATACCAGTTTGTCGAATTATATCAGACAAAAATGAAAATTCACATGGATCCATATAAATAATGGGTGGGTTTGTTAGAAAAATATCTCCCTGTTCCTTCATCCAAGTATCTACAACTACTAGGACATCTATTTCATGATTACAACAGGAACATAATTTTTATTTTTCTTGCGTTCTGAAATTCATGATTGTCCATGGAAGTAAATTCAGAAATACTGATACTAATAATTTTACTCATGGGAAGCCATTTTGGATTTGTTTATCATGTCAAAATTTTTGTAACTTTCGCAACTATCAATGTCGTCGGCTGAATGACAGTTTCCACATTTCTCCCCATTATCTTCAGTGAATGTTCGCCGGCACAGAACATGTTATTTTGTTCTTGCAATTCTTTTTTGTATGGTTGAATCAGTCATTTAGTATAATTCTCAGGATAGAGTGTCCCATTTATTTTCATCAATTGATTTTTCTGATATGTTTTAGAAAATAAGAATCATATAGATGTATACGGGCTAAGTAATAAGATACTGAAGAGCTTGAGAGACGGATTAGTTGACCCTCTAACTAGAATCATCAACAGATGCTTTGAGACAGGTGTTTTTCCTGAAAGACTAAAGTTCAGTAAAGTACATCCCGTGTTCAAAAAGGGGAACATAAACGACATAGAGAATTATCGTCCTATTTCTATAACACCAATTCTATCAAAACCCATTGGAATTGCAATGAATAATAGAATAATAAAATTTTTAGACTCAAACACTTGAAATCAAAATCCCAGTTTGGATTTCGGAAGAAATTGTCAACATCACATGCCATATCTGAACTAGTGCGAGCCGCGGTAGAGTCCTTCGAGAGGGAAGAAGCAGTGACAGCTGTATTCTGTGACCTCTCGAGGGCCTTCGACTGTGTTTCGCACTCAATCTTACTTGATAAACTCCCCAGTTATGGAATTAGGGGCATCGGTGCTGATTTGATTAAGTCTTATTTATCTGAACGATTGCAGGTAGTTGACAACGAAAGTGCAAGATCTCCAACATTGACTGTAACAGCAGGGGTGCCCCAGGGATCTATCTTGGGTCCCCTACTATTCATACTTTATGTTAACGAACTTCCATACCACATGCACCCGTACAATACGATCCAATATGCTGACGATACTACTTTTTTTGAGAGTCATCTTGACCATGACTACCCGAAACAAGAGATCGACAACGCGATAAAAAAAATTTAAACAATTTTTGCTGCTAATAAACTAAGCCTTAATGTGGAGAAAACTGAAACACTCACTTTCACTCTGAAAAAACTGAAGGACAGCCAAAAATCTCTGAAATTCCTAGGGATTACATTAGATTCAAAGCTTAATTGGAAAGATCATATCACAAATCTTTCTTCTAAGTTGTCTTGTGTTATATACCTGCTTCGAAGAATCAACGAATATGCTCCTTGTCATGTCTCGAGAGCAGCATACATGGGGCTATTTCAGTCCAAGATATCTTACGGACTGATTTTCTGGGAGCACTCCACTGACTGGAACAGAATATTTATGCTACAAAAGATGGCCCTAAGGATATTGGGAAAAATAAAACGTACTGACAGCTGTAGATCCCTGTTCAAAGAGTTCAACATCCTTACCATTGCGGCTTTATACATTTTCCAATGCCTTGTTTACATCAAAACACAAAATAACATTGCTACTGTGCATGATCACCACTCTTATTCAACCAGAAATGGAGACAATCTCCTTATGCCACAGCATCGCCTGGCAATTACTCATAAAAGCTACCTTACTGTGGCAATAAGGCTCTTCAATCATTTACCACCACATATGAGGAATTTACCAATAAATACATTTAAGAAGAATATAAAAGGGCTTCTGGTAGATCTCTGTCCTTATGACATTGAGGAATATTTCAATTTTAAATTTTAAATCATTTTTAATGTGTTTGTGTTGTACCCTATTTTGACGATGCTAAATCTGAAGTGATGATAATAAGCAAATAAATTGATTTATTGATATAATAGAATTTGTACATATTCATTCAGGTAAGGCATTTTTATGATTGCGCCTAGTAACAGAATTTTTTTTAATTCCAGGCGACGGAACAAGCCTAACAATGGATGAAATTGTGGCTCAAAGTTTCATTTTCTTCTTGGGTGGATTCGAAACGAGTTCAACCACGATGACATTCGCGTTGTATCAGTTAGCGACTCACCAAGAGATTCAAGACAGAGTTCGGAACGAAATAAAATCTGTCTTGGAGAAACACAACAATCAAATAACATACGAAGAAGTCAACGAGCTCAAATTCACGGGACAGGTTATCGATGGTAAGCTAGATCTGAATGGTTATCACATGATGAATTGCTATACGTTTTCTGTAAGATTTTCAACCGAGAAGGTTCACGTGTTTCGATATACAGTACTAACCACTTTCCACGAATCAACCCCTTTATCTATGATGCAATATTTACTTACTGATCTGTATTAAGGCATTGTTTATAGAAACGATAGGTATACCTGGTTCATGTACCAATCTTTTGCTTCATCTTTTACTTCAAGAAAGTTCTCACTATGCAAATAGATGAAAGTGAAAGATAAAGTCAAAGTTTAGTCAATGAAACAGGCATTATAGACCGGGCGAGAGTGACAGATTATTTGCACCAATTTTTTACAGTCTGCCTTCGGAATAGGAAATGTGACGACCGGGTATCGGTGGTTGGCCAAAAAGGCGAGCTTTAACGGCTAGACTTACACATTTTCAGGAGCGATTCTGGGTCCACTTCAGATAAACGTTTAGCACTTCTAGCGACTGATTTATTACTGCACCGCGTTTTTGTTTAAAACACTGTCTACTGTTTTGTACATAATACTTGATCGTTCACTTTGTTACTATATTATATTACTGTTACTGTATTACTCTTTCCATAACACTCTATTCCAATACTATGATACTGGAATACTATCTTGAATTCGCAAGTGCGAAAGCTTTTATACCCCCCTCGAACAAAGAACATTCTTTGTCAGTTGCGAATTACGCAAGCTTCAGCAAGTGCTTTGAACATCTGTCCCCATTAAATTTTATGGGTTCCAAAACATCGCATAAATAAGTCGTAGAAATTGCGACATTATTTGCCACGAGTTTGTCAATCGAGGTCAACACGTGTAAATTTTCAAGAGTAGTAGGAATTCTCCACCATTTCCTCCAAAGTTGCGGGCTTACTTCTGTTCTCTTTCTTGTTTGGTGATGAGAAGGTAGGGTTTGAAAAATTTTATGTTGTGTATAATTCTATGCTATAACTTTCCTTGAATATTTTTGAGCAATCGTTGAAATATGATTAAGAATAACTTAATTACAATTGTTCCTGAATTTCTATTCAATAATACTCTATTATGATTTTGATAATATAAACAGAATTTTCCTTTTTGTTTCACTTGAGTAAATACATTTGAAGGTTTCAACATGAACGGATTTTGAAACGAAACTTAATTAGAAAGCTTTCCCTTGAATGAAGACTTTATGGAATCGAGTATTTTTTTTTTGAATTTATTTCCTTTGTTGACGGTGGCACCACAGAAATACTTGAATCTGAAACAAATCATAATCTGCAAAAAAATTACGCACTGCGTAGTACTCCATGGCTTACCCATTATTTGTTCTCGATGGAACGCACTGTACACTTCCAAAGAGTATGGCTTCATTAATTTTCGTTATTCTCACGATGAGACTTATTTCACTTGTGAATGAAAAAGTTTTCATTGAATTTTTTCGCAATACAGCGGATAAATCTTTTCGCGGATTACGATTTCTCTTATCTTCAATTACTATCCTTTCGAAAAGCAGACTGTAAAAAGTTGGTCCAAAAAATCTTGGTGTTCTTCTCTGAAGAATAAAATATTTGTAGATCTCTGCTTGTCGGTTTAAGTGGAATGATGAAAGAAAGCTAACCAAGCCTCAAATAGAGTTGGCAATAGAAGTTCATACGGTACATGGAAGTTCAAGCTTTGGAATAATCTTCGGAATATGAATGATCTACGACATTGACGAAAAAAACTATGTTTCTGGGTTGATTGCCATCTCCTGGTATTATTTATGAGTAAGCAAGAAAATGCGCTATTCATACTACGATTCAAGCTAAAAATCCAGTAAGACGAATATAAGGAAACGAAACGAAATCACTGGTGCCATCTATCCGTACTAATAACCATTCCTTCAAATAATATTTCCATGTGATTGGCAAACTATATTTCTACAAACAATGGTTGAGGTATATAGGTTTCATTTTATAGTTGCTCTTGTCGAACTCTCTTACGAGTGCGTCAGAAGGCAAATGCCTGCTGATGTTCTTGAGTGCTGTAACCCTCTGGGGCGACTAACCGATTATTCGGTAACGCATTCACCATTACAAAAGTAAGAAAGACCAGAAAACCCACAGTGCTACCATGCCGGATAGGATAGATGGGCAGCTATTATATTTCATTACATCATTACAGTCATCACCCGAAGACTACTGCGTATACCAGCGATCGAAACGTCGCGTCGTGAGTACACTCAACTTGGAACTTGGTTTCAACATTTGTTCGTAGCATCTCATATATTTCTCAATTTAAATTTTTGATTCTCTATTTTATATTCGATTTCTCAATAATTTTTTGTCATAACATTGATTTTTCTTTGATTTGATTATTCAGATTCGTATATATTGGAGACGTTATCCGGAAAAATCAGTCACTGTGAAAGTGAGTGAGCCTCTTATCAACTTATTTGAGTTGAATAATATTCGAGTTCTATAGGGCAATGCCATCAATTGAGGATATTGTTCAATATAAGCTGTTCGTTTCGTTTTTGTCCGATTCCATGACTTCAGTAGAGGGCATTATATCGATGAGGTTGCAAAAAACTGCTTGTCTACATTGAATTAAGCTGCTGTGTTATGAAAAGTATTGTCCCATATTGACTCCTTATCGATTTCTATTTTTCCAGCACAAAATATACTATCGATTGCATATTGAATTGGTGGGCCTCAAATTAATCCAGATTTTTTTTATACTGTCTTAATATTTGAATCTTGACGATTTCAGAAACCCTAAGAATGTATCCACCTCTTCCATTGACTTCCAGACAATGCGTAAAAGATTACAGAGTACCAGATTCTGACATCATTATAGAAAAAGACACAGTAGTTTTTATTTCCATAAGTGGGATACACTATGACCCGGTATATTTTGAGAACCCTGAAGCTTTCGACCCGGATAGATTCAGCGAAGAAAACAAACAGAAAAGGCATCCTTACGCTCACATTCCATTTGGTGAAGGTCCTAGGATTTGTATCGGTAAATAACAGTACATACTAATATAATCCAAAAAACTTATTATTTTTTTTCTTTGAGTATTGTGGCTGATGTTTCACTTTCTTTGGTTTGTTGATCTTTCAACTAATATCAAATTATTTTCAGGAATGAGATTCGGCGTAATTCAATCGAAAGTTGGACTCGCAAGCATCCTCAAGAACTTCCGTGTGAGGTTGAGTAGCAACACCGAGCTACCTTTGAAAATGGCAGAGAATTCATTTATTCCTACTACCAAGGGGAAAATGTGGCTAGAACTTGAAAGGATCAAGTAGAAAAAACAACAGTTTATATTAATATTTCGTTTTTAATAAAGAGGTCTTGTTCTATGAAAATTAACTTTAATGAACTAATTCTTCTATCTTTTCACATCCAATTCGTTTTGAATAATTTGTTTGAAATGCTTGATTGGCAACCTAGAGGTACTGAATTATATAATATAGAAATAAATTTATTCAAAAACTTAGAATCTTAAATGCAGTAGGATATATAAAAAATAAAAGTTACAATTTCCACAAATCTGTTAGAAAATATACCAATTGACTCTTTAGCAGTGTTGGCAGATTCATAGATAAATGCCTGATTTGATTATACTTCATCAGATGGTACTTTCATTCCAATTTGGTAGCATCTCAAATAATGGACATAGTTTTGTGGTACGCCTCCTCAGAAATTTTCTAGCATATTTTCTTAGCAAATTTCAAATAATGCAAATACTTGGTTAGGAACCTCTCAAGAATATCTGGGTGTATATATATTTTCAATACTTCAATCAAACTCATGATTATTTGATTATATAGGTAGAATCAGATTTGGAGCCGAACTCAGGGAATGAGTAAAACCAACAACTCCGAAACAAAAATTTGAATATTATCTCAAAATTCATCTAACCTTGTTAGTTATAGGCGTATTCGGTATTCGAACACGTATAAATAGTTCAAATTTCAAATCTGTATGTAAGTGTCTATAGCACTGAGGAATATTCGATGAGGCTATTTCACTACAGGTTCAAACGGCGGTCGAGGCAGAATTTTTCTGGCTGGGTGCGATGGACAATTGTTTCTTGTTTACATAACAATCCTAGTGGGTCATTTACATTACAACTAATAGACTGGCCATCACGACAGTTTTAAACATAGAATGATGCGGAATACATTAGATAGAGAAAGGATATGCAAATTGAACAGATATTGTGTAGGACATAATGACAATTTTTAACCTAAATCACTCTACCCTTCGTAACCTCTTTTACTCTCCTATATTGCGGGAGGAACGCGCTTAAAGGTTATGCTTGAAGTATTATATATTGCTCATTCGTGGTTCTCGGTAGTATAGAGGTTAGCATATTCGCCTTTCAAACGGAAGACTGGGGTTCGATTCCCCACCGGGCCACCGTGCTGGGTAATCGCACGTTAAAAGGGAAGGCCTCGTTGATCCTTGGCTTGGACAATTTTCGACCTCTGAGGGTTGACGTTCGTCAGCTGGTTAACGGAAAGAACAATTCCCTCTCTCTTAGGGCCAATTCATTAGTTTTAATGTCTATGTATGATTTGTCGCATATTTCTGCAGAAAAAGGATAGCGATGCTCCTTTGGAGGTCCATTTTCACCTCAGAAAAAAAAAATCATGAATATTGGTGGTGGAGTTTCTCAAGTGAGCGCTTTTTTCTGTCAGTGGTTCAGATGACCAGCTAGCAGAGGCGGCTTTGATGGAAATCAGTCCTGGTTCTCTCTTCTGTCCCAGATTTTCGTCAGTTGACAATAATAGAGCGATGTTCTCTTCCAGCAGTAAGAAATCCTCCAGTCTTTTCATCGTGACTTTGGCTTCGGCGTATGCAGCAAGTGCTATGGGAAACATGTTGCACATGTACATTTCGATAGTGTTGATCACTTGTGCCATGAAGTACACTACGTCGCTGGTAGGTTTCATCCACAAAATAAATTCACCATGATAGTGAGGTATAGTTGGAATCGTTCTGTAAGAGATGACAGAATTTATGTATGTGTGTACAAACTTTTTGTGGTGTACTCGACCTCGTTTCTGAAAGTGAAAATATATGTTTGATTATTTACGAAAGAGCAATAATCATAGAGAATTCGTGAATTGAATATTTACACACAGGGTGTGTCATGTGAGTATGGCCAATACCAACTTTTTTATTTCAAATACAACACCCTATATATTACACAATTCTTTGAAATCCTTGGAATATTCTAGACATATCTCAAGAAAAATGTCTCAGACCTATTTTCAACTGTTTCGGAAATATCAAGTGTTTTCAGATTTATTGCAAGAAGTTACATTATACACAAAGAAAATTATCTCAATACAAAAATTTGCTACAATAAACTGAAGGACTAATGTTTATTTCTTGATATTATAAAAAAAAACAAAAAAATACATTGATTGGCAAATTTTACGGATTCCTAAAATTATGAATGAATTATTAAATATAATTTTATATATATATATATATATATATATATATATATATATAAGAGAGGAGAGGAAGTCTTTGCTGACAAGTTAAGAACAAAACTCGAGAATTATATTTGGGAACAGCAGCAAAAGCGAAAGTGTACTCTTATAACAATATATTACCAATATTTCGACAATCGATTGTTGTCATCATCAGGGAGCTACAAAATAATGTTAATGAATGAAAAATATGACACAGAATTTTTTATCCTTACTTATATTGTTAGTGAGGATGGTCGCATGAGATGGTTAAAGAAGTCAGATGACACATAGTAAAATTGTTTTAAAACATTGATACGTATCAGTACAACACATAAACACGTAAAACTATAATCTTTTTTTTTAATGAAAACAGTTACGATCAGTTTATCTAATTCACCATTGAAAAGGATGATGCAGATTGTAGTGTTCCATTTCTGGATACTAGATTGATGCGTACTTCCACCAATGTTATACTGGTTGACTGGTACCGAAAACCTATCAGTTCTGGTAGGTATTTAAACTATTGGTCATACCATAAAGAGTCGATGAAGGTAAACGTGGTCAAACAGATGAAAGATCGAATTCTTCGCATTTCGGACCAATTACAGGACTACATAATACAAAATGAAAAGCTTATATTAGCCCTGACAAAAAAAAAACAGAAATTCAAACAAAAACGAAATCCATATTAGCATTACATACCATGTAACATTATATCATATTATAAGCATTAGTTTTAATCAGTTATGTAGTGCATTAAATACTGCTTTCCTAAACTGACATAAGGGTTAAAAGAAAATATCAATATTTCGTAGACCATTGTAGCTTTTACACATAGAAGTCGAAGGGCAGTGGAAGTTATACGAGGAACGTTAAAATTCAGTGATGAAAGTAAAGTGGAAGAATCGATTTGATTATGAATGACTTTGTAAATGAAAATTGAGTCGTTAATTTGGCGGCGTTTTTTAAGTGATGTATAGTTGAATTCTTTCAAAAGTAAATCATAGCTATGCTCTCTCATGGGGTAAGAACCATGCTTTTTCAAGTACAGGAATTTCAGAAACTTTTTCTGTACAGCTTCAATACAATTTATATATTTTCCTTGACAAGGATTCCATATGGAGCTACAATATTCCAGTTTGCTTCTGACCAATGAATAATATATAGAGCTAATTGCCTCTAATGATTAGAACTCCTTGCTATTACGCATCACAAATCCTAGCATTTTCATTGCACGGGATGTAATTGACTCGATATCTGACGAGAACGTAAGTTTTTCATCAAAGGTAATACCCAGATCTCTCGATTCAGTAATTCTTGCCAGGGTTAAATTATCCAATTTGTAGTCATATATTTGTACTAAGGGTTTCCTTGCAAAAGAAATAGTTTTACATTTGCCTATGTTCAATGATAGTTCGTTTTTCTGACACCAATTATGTAACTCAGTAATATCGTTTTTTAATGCGATACAATCAGAATAATAATCGTCAATCTCCCTGAAAATCTTCATATCATCAGCGAAAAGTAGTTTTTAAGAGTTGATAGTATCCGAAATGTCCTTAACGAACAGAAGGAATAATAGTGGGCCCAAGTTTGAACCTTGGGGTACCCCGGAAGTTGCATTAAATATAAACGATTTAATTCCTTCGTATTCCACAAATAATTTTCTCTCACTAAGATATGATTCCAGGAGATAGTGGAGGCTCCTCGAAATGCCAAAGCTTGATAATTTCATGAGCAATTGATGATGTGAAACCCGGTCAAATGCCTTGCTGAAGTCCGTATACACTACATCAACTTGTTTACGTTGGTCCAGTTTGTCAGAGACATATTGCGTAAATATACAAAGATTTGATGCAGTGCAACGACACTTCACAAAACCATGTTGGAATTCGGAAATTGTGTTACTCACGTGCTTATAGATGAGGTCCGATAAAATTATTTCAACCAATTTCGAGTACACTGATATTATTGCAATCGGTCGATAATTTTCAATTTCCGAAATCTTGCAGGGTTTAAAGATAGGGCATACCCTCGACAGCTTCCATATATTAGGGAAGTAACAATTTTTCAACATGAGGTTGTAAATGATACAGAGAGGCTTCGCAAAAAGAGTAATATGATTTTTAACAAGTTTGACTGGAACGTCATCAGGTCCAACTTGTCAATTTATTTTTCAATTTATTGGAAGCCGAGTTGATGTTATTTTCCGAGATTTCATGAAGGTGTGAGTATTCACTGGTGTTGAAGAGTTCTCCATTCCTCATTTTAGATTATTATTAGAAACATATGCGTTTTGAAAGTTCGTTGCAAATGCATTAACTATATCGCTAGGTAACGACAATATTTGATCATTATAATACATATGTCCTGGAATTCGAGATTCATCCTTCTTTGAGTTTACATAATTCCAAAAGCCATTGGGATCTTTTTTCAAGTTTTGTTCGGAATTCGCAATGAAAGCTTTATATGAAATATCTATATCGCGTTTAACTGAATGCCTCAACTCTCGGAACGTAAAAAGTAGTTTATGATGCCTATACATTTTCCGGTAGTGATTTTTTATATTGGTCAAACAGGGCGGTATCTCAGAACACGAAATTCAGAATGGATGAGAGACTCTAAGAAAGTAAATATAAAAATCCCCACAGCCTCGTATAACATGAAAGGGAACGTGGAAATATTTTTGATTCTGATCATCCAACCATTCTAGATATTCGAATATATTCATCCAAAGACTTTTGAGCAAAATCATACATATCCTCAATATATTCCAATCAACTGAAATCGGCCATTGAAGGCACGTATTGTAGTCACTGTTACGTGATCTTAGAACCATGTTGGGACATTTTTCTACCTACCCCAGAAAGAACGGCTTCCTCCATTCGAATCATTGCTTGGATTCATCAACAAATGAAGAAATATTGGATTGTTATGAGCAACCGATGTGCTCCAAATGTAAAGTGAGGCGGAACTGCTCAAAAGTTGTATCAATACATACATTTCCCCGAGTGCTGGTAAACCATCTTGAAAGATTTTTCACAAAAAGAAAGTTCAGTGAGAATTTTTTCATCACCGTAGATTTTTCCGTGGGAGGTCTGGTCATGAATAATGCGGCAGCCGATGTAGTTCCTAGCTATACTAATCTCTACGCACCTTTAAATCACAACGGAACTGCACGTAGTGGCCACTACACAGCATACTACAGACACCCTTGTTCTGGAACTTGACACGTAGAACGATGCCAACGTATCACCGATTTCTTCCAAATCTCTTATAAGTGGTCAGTCGTATACTCTATTCTATGTACAGGATGATACAAAATTTTCCATTTGACTTGTTTAATATTTCATCTGATTTTATTTATTTATTCATTTATATTACTTGTTACCCTTCGTACAACTGTATCATACAGTCAATTATTCACTTTGAAAAAAATTCGAATTTCAAATTCAAATATTTCAATATTATTCAAGTGGCATGCCTCAAATTGATTAGTTGTCTTCATCTGACTCACTGCCAATCGCAAAAGAATATTTTGGTACAGTGATAGAGAACAAATTTACGCTCTCATTGTTGCACTTAGTGGATTTCGCTTCTGTATAGAAGTTAATTATTCTTTGATCACTATATGATTCCATCATACAGAGTGGTCCAACGAAAAGTATGTACCCAGCTTTTTTCTCTAGCTTGTAATTCGAGCCTCTAGCGAGGAGGTGTCACAACCTCAGAATTTCAAATGGAAAGTGAGCTCGAATGATACATCATGTGAAAAGGCACAATATTATCTTTCTCATGATAGCATATTCATTGTGGAACAGTCGGAGACTGGCTTCTCCTATAGATATTTTCACGGTCGGTGCTTTTCTGAATTGTCGTCAATCGTTCCACCCACGGATGACCCGACGAGTACAGAATTCCCACCCCTTTATTGTGAGCTTGGAGACCTGTCGAATCCATCTTGCTCTGAGATCTATTTCGTATTGATGAAAATACAAATAAGTTCTGGGTATTAGGAATCGAAACATTTAAAATTAGTCGTAGGCTCAAATGTTTGTTATTTGTAACTGTGCTCTGTAAAAAACACGTTATTGAATTGATTTATTGAAACGTTACTCCAACAAGAGTTGAGAATGAGTTCCATTTGCTTCCATACAATATCATAGCTTTTGTTGGAATTCATTTCTAAAATGTCGTTCTGTTGGGGTTTTGCGGTTGTTGTTTCACATTAGAGACGAATCAGGTATCGACAAACTTTCCAACTAATGTTAGGACCCAGTATATTTTATTACGTATATGTCATGTTCAAAATATAATCTAGTGTTGGAATGTCATAAAAATGTTCTGAGAGATCTGTTGTTACAACAAAAATAGACGCAGAATAAAACGTTACAATCTTTGCAAATTAAGTCTTTCTCTAAATAAATTCTCACATAATCAACATTTGGCGACCGTGACAGGACATAATGGAGAATTTGTCACATCTTAAGAAAGAAAGAACACAGTTGGGGAGAATTTTCACGAAGACCGGCCGAGACCTAGACACAACTCTTCAAAGTAATGAAACGACACAAGAAGTTGTTCTATCTCGTCTGAAGCAACTAGAAGATAAGGGAAACCGATTATTTGATATGGACGAACAAATCAAGAAAATATTATTGGACCAAGATATAGGAGATGAGGAGTTCGACCAAGAAATCGATGTAGTTGAATCCTACAGAGATGCTTTGATTTCCTACCAAACCAAATCTGATATGCGTCTCACGGCAATAGTTTCCATTCCCGGGTCGAGAACGTCAAACCACGGTAATAGTTCCGGTCCTGAGTCGATAAGCGATAATGTATCCAGCAGGAGCGCGAGAAGGAAATTCAGACTACCAAAACTGGAAGTGAAGAAATTCGACGGTAATGTAAGGAACTGGATAGGATTTTGGGGCCAATTCCGAAAAATACACGAAGATGAGACTATCGACGACGACGACAAGTTCCAGTACTTACTTCAATCGATGTCACCGGGATCTGCAGCATGTGAACTTGTCGAAAGCTTTCCATCGTCCGGTACAAACTACGAGAAGGCAATCGACCAGCTGAAATCCAGGTTTGCTAGAGACGAGTTTTTGATAGAAGTTCACGTAAGGGAACTACTCGCTTTGGTATTGAAACAGGCATCGCATAAGGCAGGTATGAATTTGGCATCTTTATTCGACAAATTAGAAACACAACTACGCGCTTTGGGTCTTTGGGTGTAACAAGAGATAAATATGCATCTATGCTCTATCCTTTAGTGGAGTCAGCATTACCGGAGGATATTCTGAAAATTTGGGAACGTCATATAACTTTCAATGAAATGTCATTCGCAAAAATTTGTTCAGGATCTGAGAAAAACGTTCATGGACAGGAAAATAGTATTCATGAAACTGATAATCTACAACTTTCACTAGATTTCCTGAAAGCCGAGGTCGAGAGCGAAGAGAGAATCAATTTAGCACGGACCAGTTTTCTGCCAGGGAAGGAAACCAAGAATTCGAAGATCATTTCTAATAAACCCAAATCATCCGACGGACAAGGTGAGCTAGAATTGTATACTGCTTCAAGTCTGCACACATCAGGAGGAACAAGATTTCATAAAGGCGCAAAGTTCATCTTGGGATGAGAAAAAAGATATATTGAAGAAAAACAATTGTTGTTATTCTCGTTTGAAACAAAATCATAACGTGAAAAAATGTCGCAATTTCGTTAAAGGTCATTTTTGCGGTAAAAAACATTTTCCCATTATGTGCCCCGATTTATTCAACAAAAAAGAAGTTGAAAAAAGTAAAGATACAGATAGCACACAGAAGGTAGACAATGTGTTAACGAACAGTAATTCAACTGAAACTTTTTTACAAACTCTCAATGTTAAAATCAATGGTGGTAAGAGTAAAATCATCAGAGTTTTGTTGGATTCTGGTTCACAGAAGTCTTACATTTAAAACGATGTGTTGAAGAAATGAATCTTACGCACATTGGACAAGAAACTCTAATACAGGGTGTTTTTGGTGGACAACATTCATCTCCTCAGGTTCACAGAATATATAAAGTAAATATTCAGAACATATATAACAATAAGTCATATGAATTTTCTATTTTGGAACAAAATAAAATTTGTGGTTATGTTCCAAGACAAGCAGGGCTATTCACTAAGTAAAGTGGTTATCGCAGTTGCTAACCGTCGTAGCAACTCTGATAATAACTTGCCATAATGACGGTGGTAAGCTGTTTTTCCTTAACAAGATATCTAAAGCAGTTGCCTGTGAACCACTACTCTCAGCAACTGGTCATTATAGTAGCAACTTAACTTGAAAAGTGAATACCAATTTCGCGCTCAGCAACTGACCTTGAACATAACGACAATTTTTAGTTGCTATCCATAACAACTCTTCTTAGTGAATAGCCCTGAAGATGTATCATGTCTCAATGTCCTTCGAGAGAAAAATATATTTATTTCTGATACTGGACCAAACCCTCCAAGTATCTCATTATTATTGGGTGCAGATGTTTTGAATGTCATAATCACAGGTACTATAGAAAAATTAGATAACGGCTTGATTGCTATGGAAACTCAATTGGGATGGGTCATAATGGGTTCACAGAACAAAAATACTGCTTCCTTGATTTCTCTTGCTTTTTTCAATCATTCATTCATCAATTTCGGACTTGTGGAGTCTGGATATTTTGGTGATAAGAGATCCCGCTGAATCAAAGAATCAAAAACAAAATAAGTAATGGAGATTGAAGTCTTGAAAGAGTTCAGGGACAACATAACTTACAATTCTGATGGTAGATATAAAGTTCGATTATCATGGGTTCAAGGACATCCCTTAATTTCAAAGAATGAGGAAGTTGCTAAAAAACGGTTGTACAGTACCACCAAAAAGCTCATTCTCATGAATAAATCCAATGATTATGATCAAGTTTTCAATGAATGGTTAAAGCTAGGTATAATTGAAGAAGTCTCTATGGATGATGAACAATGCATAAAACATTATTTACCGCATCACCCAATTCTCAAAACTACAAGTGCTACCACTAAAATCAGACCAGTTTTTGAGGCTAATGTCAAAGATAAAAACGGATTTTCTCTTAATGATTGTCTACACAGTGGACCTAACTTGATCAAGATGATTCCAGAACTGCTACTGAGATTCAGATTACGGTCGATTGGGGTTAAAACAGATATAAAGAAGGCATTTTTACAGATTAGCCTAGATGAAAGTGATAGGAACTATTTAGCTTCTGGTGGGGTGACAAGAATCAGAATTTAGAAAAAATATACCGGCATTGTAGAGTAGTATTTGAGGTAACCAATAGTCCCTTTTTATTAGGCGCAACTAAACAGTATCATTTAGACAGAGTGTGCTCCAATTTGAAAGATACAGCAAATACAGCAGAAAAATCCTTTTATGTCGACAACTGCATAACTAGTGTAGATGATGAAAATGAACTCGATGTTTTCATCACTGAAGCCAAACAAATAATGTCTTCAGCGAACTTTTATTTACGTGGATGGATTTATAATTCTGGAGAACAACATGATGAGGAAATATTGAAGGATTCTGAAGTGTCTGCTGAAGGTTCTTCAGTCCCTCTTTTGGGCTCGATGTGGGATATTCAACAAGATTCAATATATTGCAAAATTGATTTGGAAAACATAAGTAAGTAAGTTATTTATTATCCCAAGAAACATTACATGTTTATAATTAGGGAATAACTATAAGCACAAAATCATGATAAGTTTTGAAAAAAAAAACACATATGTATAAACATCTCAAGCGAAAGTCAAAATACGAAAAGAGGGTTATTATCAATTGCTCAAAGAATATTTGACCCTATAGGCTTCACGAGTCCCACAACTTCAATACCAAAATTGTTACTTCAAGATACTTGGAAGATTAAAACAGGTTGGGACCAACGGTGACCTCCAGAAATTGTAAAACCATTCAAGAATTGGGTCAAAGAAATACATTGCCTGAATTCTTGTAAATTCCCTAGAAAAGTATGTCAGGTTTTGCTACCAAAAAATTCTGGAACAACTTTCGTTACATGTCTTCTGTGACGGAAGTAAATTGGCCTATGCTGCATGCATTTTCTTGAGAAGTGAAACGGAAGGTTCGGTGTTTGTTCAACTTCTACAATCTAAATCTCGAATAGCTCCTATGAAACCAATTACACTTCCGAGGTTAGAACTCATGGCCGCTGTGATAGGAGTGAGATTGTGTAGAACTATCAGAGAAATGAAGGAATTTGAACAAATCCGAACTTATTTTTGGAGCGATTCAAGGGTAGTTTTGACATGGATCAAAACAAAATTGGCTTGGAATACATTTGTAGGTAATCGGGTAAAAGAAATCCGTTCCTATAGTATGATAAGCGAGTGGAATCATATTCCAGGCGACATGAATCCAGCAGATCTTCCTTCAAGGGAATGCAGTCCAATGGAATTAAGCCAATCAAAATGGTGGGAGGGACCATCGTGGCTGAGAGAACCCGTCGAAAAATGGCCCCATACTGTGATCACATCTTCCGAGGAAGAACTCAATATGGAGAGAACTGCTGTTTCAAATTTTGTTGAAAATCATGGAATGCTAAGTAATGTCTTCTCTTACTTTTTCAAATTTTCGAAAATTATCAGAGTGGTTGGATGGATATTTAGATCCATTAATAATGCTAGCAAAGGAAAACATTCACAAAGAGGTGGACTAACCAACGATGAAATGAAAAAGGCAGAAAATTTTCTTTTGAAACTTATTCAGAAAGAAAGTTTTCTGGAATCTGAAAAGGAGAAAACCATTGCAGGTTTTGAAGTATTTCGGGACGAGAATGACTTGATTCGAGTTCAAACTCGTTTGGTCTACGGAGAGGACAATGAAACTTTCAAATATCCCATTTTATTACCATCGAAACATGAACTCGTTAGAAGGATTATTGAAGATCAACATAGACTTTCTTGTCACGCTGGTACCCGAATACTACTCAGTATTCTACGAGAGAAATTCTGGATTATAAGAGGAAGAAAAACTATCAGAGAAATCTTACTGAAATGCATAAGATGTAAGAGATACAAACAAAAATCACTGGAACCCCCATTTGCACCGATTCCGAAAAACCGAATCAAGACCTCCGCTGCATTTGAAGTCACGGGTATTGATTTAGCTGGTCCACTTCATTTGAAAAGTAAGGAAAAATGTTGGATCGTGATATTCACATGTGCAGTATACAGGGCTGTGCATTTCGAATTGGTATTATCTTTATCCACAGATAATTTCATCATGAGTTTAAGAAGATTTATTGCCCGAAGAAGCCGAATATCCATTATTTACTCCGATAATGGAACAAATTTTCACGGAGCATATAATAATCTTCAAAAAATCGATTGGAATAAAATCCTGGATGTCTCCACTTCCAAGAGAAATCAATGGCATTTTATTCCACCAACCGCTGCTTGGTGGGGCGGATGGTGGGAAAGGATTGTTCGACCAGTCAAGGAATTACTTCGACGAATTCTGGGAAAAGATTCAGAGTACTATGAAGAATTGCTGACACTGCTCTGTGATTGTGAAGCTACGATAAACTATCGACCTCTAACTTACATCGCCAACAACTAACTTGGTAACATACGAATCATTTTTATCAGGATGAATGTCCTCAAACATGCGACCAGTAAGTCTAGCAAAGTTTTTTTTGAAAATGAAAGTTAACAGTTTCAACTCGGCCTGGAATGGAATAATACATGTTTAAGTGTGGAGTTGAAATAATTTTCAAAGAAACCAAACTGAATCAGTGACAAGACTCAAATAAATGTGTGCCCCGATTATTTTCCCACAGTCAACTGCACCCAAATCCAAATCAAATTCCAAATAAGGGAGGAAAGCTAGGTGGACCACTCTTTGAATGAATTATAAAATATTACCTGAACATGAATACGGCCAAGCAGAAGCATGTCATGAAAATTCAATTATCTATCAGTTGAATACTTGAGTTCGAAAAAAATTAACTAATCATCACATTTCGAGTACCTCTTGTTATTGATGAGACATTAAAATCACATATGTATTATTTGATAAGGTTTTCTGAAATTGTAAAATAATAACGCAAGTTAAATACATAACAATTCTATACCCATTATTTATTTGTCAGGATGGATTGGATGAGAGAAATTTGAAAACGAAACCGGTGAATACATAACTATAGTTGTTTAGGTAGGGTTAGAAATCTGATATTTGGACCCACTTTTCCTAAATTCAGTTTGGCGGCACTATGAGGTCGTCTACGATTGTATGAAAGAGGGGTGCTTCAAAATGAGCTCCTTCCATTAGTGGGTCCAGATTCATAGTTTTATTGTCATTCGTTCTGAAATTGGCGCATGCTCAGAAGCAAATTATTTCAAATGAAAGTGAAAATGTTGATACATACAATGGTCCCTAGAATATAAGAGGTTTTATCTTTCATAATGAAAGTGTGAGTGAAAGTTGAGATGAAAGAAAATCACTGTTGCATGAATCCACCTTTAATAAGAACTGTCTTTCAAACTGAATTTGAAAACATATTTTCATAAATTCTACTTTCAACTTCAATTCTCTCTTAAGACTCGATAGCAACTAGCATTTTTCGTAATAGAGCCTGAATGTATACATGTTTTATGAATTCTATTTGCAACATCAATTTTCTCGAAAAATTCTATGCTGCAACAAATGGTGTCCATCAGTATACAAGGTGCCATTTGAATTTTATTGAAATATTTCATTATTGCATATATCAGCCTTTGAAATATAAAATGTTTCACCCTATAAACCACCGAATAGCGCTGTGTATGAAGATTTTATAGTACAACAAACAAACAAACAAACAAATAAAGTCAGAAACGGACCTCTTTCATAATTATATTATAGATATATCTTGAAAACGAGGGATTACAGCAACATATAAACCTTACTGCGTTAAATATTTGTTTCATGACACTGAATGTATTGAATCTGGAGTTGAAAATGATTTGATTTTTGCCGTTGCATATAAAATATAAGCTGAAAGAGAGAATTCGATGGCATGTATTATGTCAGCGACGTAGCCTAGCGGTCATAGTTTTTTGCAACCAAGCAATAATATCGACTGTGGGCCCTTTTTCTTCTTCTATCGATCCTCTCTTTCACTGAATACAATTGAACCATTGATGAGTTTGACTATGAATAATCAGGAAAAAAATTATCAAGTTATAAGTGGCGTAATGTTTCCAATTATGCAGACCAAGTTAACAAATAAACATAGATGGTTCACAGGCCCATAAGTCAGTGTCAAGCCATTGAAATTTCTGATGAACCTAACCCTAATCACATAATAAACAAATTTTCAGTGGAATGGAAGAGGTTGAGACGTTTTTTGTTATAATACCATCAGTGTTGAGGGTTGATGTTAATGTGATCCAAACATTCTCCATAATTTTATCTTTGAACTACTTTTTTCCTTTGTCGTATAAACAAGGAAGTTAC
>JAVJAQ010000723.1:1950534-1983850 GCA_032362365.1 Zygogramma bicolorata
AACCCGCCTTCGGCGTCGGTCTGTTTCCTAGCAACAAGCTTTCGAAATCTGTTATAAAATTTTCGAACAATTATCAATGTCCTTGGGTTATTACTACTGAAAGTAAGTTTGGACAGGCCATCGATTCTGCTGAAATCTATACTGAAAAATCAGTATCACATTTCCAGCAATTTAAAGATCTCATTTATTTGAAATTTGATATCATATTGATCACTGAATCATGGCTTTCTGCTGTGATAACCTAATTGAACTTAATGGGTATTTATTGTGAAGGGGATTCAAAAGTTAACACTGTGCGAATAGAACTTTGTAACACCGAACAACTATGGCTTTCATTCTCCTTAAGAAGTGAGAAATATGCACTTGGCTTTCTTATCATCCACCCAGGCAACCTATTAACGAATTTATAAATCATTTTGAAAATACTCTGAGCATAGTTGCCCCCCAAATTTGATTACCTTCTATGTGCTGGTGACCTGAATATAGACATGCTGGACGTAGAAAGTAATGCCACGATAATGTTGAGCAACACCATCTCTAGCTTTGATCTCAAGAATTTGATACTCGAACCTACTAGACTAAGCCAAACTAGCGCAAAAGGTATTGATTTAATTTTATCACTGTCTTATCCTGTTCTATTCTTATTGGCGATATTTCCACCTAATCTCCGCACATTTCGATATTTCAAAAACTTCAATCTCGAGTCTTTTTCAGGTGATCTGACTCGCATTTATTCCTCCCCAATTTATCACCTCGAAAATATCGACTCTAAAGTAGAATACTTCGATAACATACTCATATTCTTATATGACTGTCATGCACCATTCAAAAATGTGAAAGTAATTAGACCAGCGGCACCCTGGATAAGTGATGTTATCAAATTGAAGATGTCATTTCGAGATAAAGCATAGAAAGAATTTAAGCGCACTAGGCTAGAGGGTCATTGCAATTATTGTAGAGATCTCCGAAACCAAACCAAATATGCAATAATTCGTGAAAAAAAGGCGTATATTCAAAAAGAACAAGTAATCATCGAAACAACAGTAGGTCTCTATGAGAGATTTAGAGTCTCGAGTTGAAATTGATGTCAAACATATAGGAAACAATTTCATCCTCACCATTAAAATCACTTTTTAATGTAGTTATTCAATTGAGTATTGAAAATTGTATTCAAACTTTGTTTTTCATTTGAAAAATATCTTTATCCGTAACCAATATGGTTACGGTTGAATTTCCTAAAGGTGGGTCTCGAGTTTGGTAACTTGTTTAAGATGGGTCGTAGTCCAGACAACTTAGGGAACCACTGATCTGGAGCATTGATTAGACAATAAAATGAAATCGTATTACCTCTGGTTACGTGGGCCAAGGAGTTTATATTTTGTTTGATCAATGCCCAAGATGATATTGATGGAAAGAGTGGGGATTACTGGTACCTAGGAGTAAACGAATTATTTTTCAGCTTTCAGTACATTATCTACATCATTATTATCTTCATCTATACTTTCTATAAGAAAATATAGCAAGCTTTTATATTTGAATCACCACAAAGGTTTTTTCGTCAATCCATACATATAGAATGCTTTGTCCTGAATAACTGACTGACGGAACTACGCACAGCCTAAACCGCTGATCGTGGAGACCTGAAACTTGGAGGGTGTTTTTTGTATGACGTAGGCATCCGATAAGGAAGAGTTTTCTGAAATTTCACCTCCAAGAGGAGCAAACTTTGTATGGGACAACGTGATGCCTTGGTCCAATCTACTTCAAATATTGCATAAGCATTCTTTGACTGAATAGATGGAGGACGTGTTCGTATTTTATTGAAACTCGTCCTCTAACGTGGTGAAAAAAGGTGTTTATAACATTTTTGATTTCTGTCGAACACTCTTTCGGTTGCGCCCAGAAGGCAGATCCTTGTGATAAACCTGATAAAACTTTTCAGTAATAATTAACGTCCAATGAAGTAGGGCAGGGATTGACTATTTTTCTATAGAGCCGTTCAACCTACATTTCTCACCTGAATCATTTCAACCTTCCAGATGCTCAAATTGAGTCACACTTCACTAGGCAAGACAGCTGCTGGTCAAGTCGTTAACCTGCTATCGAATGACGTGGAAAGGTTCGAAATGGCTGCTAGGTTTTTGCACTATGTGTGGATCATGCCAATTTCATTTGTGACATCTTTTTACATCATGACTGGAAGTGTGGGCTTGGCTGCAGTGGCTGCCATGATCGTGATTGCGGTACAGGCCATCCCTCTTCAAGGTAAGCGTGAAGACTATGTGGGTCGAAAAAACGGGGTAACTTTCCTGGATAACAATTGTACATTCCCAGTAAATATCTAGTACTTGGATTTCCAGAACGAGCGAGTGTATGAATGTCCCAAAAATGTGCTCATCATGTGCATGGTATATACTTAGAGTAAACTGGTCCCATGTGATCAGCATGTGCTTTGCAGCACCCATGATGATGAAAAATGCTAGCAGATCAACTGTTCTCGATTCCAACCCTGTGAACATAATCTGTCTTTGGCCAAGCGGTTTACGGCGCTGTCTTATATTCAATTTCACTTTTTCGCTGCTGGTTTAATCCGGCTGGCTCGGTGCAAAAGGCGGTTGTTGGTTAGGTTAGGATAGGTTGGCTTCTATCTTTTTGTCTGTCCCAATTCTCCATCAATCCATGATGATGATGTTTTTCGTTGTTTGCGATATATAAATTGACCAATCGCACTTTTCGGTTCTACCGTTCACCCTATCTGATTTATGGGTTTTACGGCCAGACCACGCCTATTAACCGTGCCTTTGTGACGCTCAGCTTGCTCTGATCTACAGTGACATCCCAGTCAACACCGGATATCTTATGGATATCCAGTTCAAGTCCAATTCCCATCGGAATATCCCTGTACCTATTCTGGACATCCATGAGATATTAAAAGCAGGATGTCCACAAGATATCCGGAAATGAAAATCCATAAAATATCCATCCACCGAATATCTACCTCTGGGCTTCCATAAAATATCTAATACTGAATATCCTAAATATATCCTGAATTTAATATCCATAAGATATACTGGAATGAATATTCTCATGATATCCCAAAGTGGATATCCATAAGATATCAAATAACTGGATAATCCTCAGAAGACCTTATCTGGACATCCATCAGATATAAAAAACAGGATGTCCTAAAGATATCCAGAAATTAATCTCCATAAGATATCCATCTATCGGATAGCTGGGCTTATTCTGGACACCCATGAGATATCTTGGAGTAAATATTTTCATGATATCCCAAAGTGGTCATCCATTAGATATCCAATAACTGGATAATCTTCAGAGGACCTATTCTGGATATCCCATAAGATATCCAAAACTGTATGTCCATGCGGATCTTCCATTACTAGATATTCGCCAAAGGATAATTTTAACATTCGTAAATTTATATTCGATGAGGTAATCAGAAAAAAATCAGATGCATAGATATGTGGATGATACTAAAATGTTAATTGCTAATAACCAAAAATCAATTATCAAATAAATTGCTTTACAAATACAACAAGTGCCCTTTATATCGAATATCGAAATAAGTGTATTCTATTTTATATTATTTTATATTATATTTATATTAGATAGCAAATATGAATACAATTTACTTTTTATCCTCTTTCATATAATAGCATTTCATTTGAATGATTATTGTTTTGTCATATGAATGCAATTTTTATTTGTTGAAATATTTTTTGGGTTTTTGTCGATATTATTGAAAATTCTCAATATTGAATGGCCTACTTCATACTTATCCTGATAAGTGAGGTGATATTTAAAAATTGAGTCTCCATGTATCACTCACATTATATTGATGATAATGAATTATAATCAGCAAGTCAAAGGTTATTTTGAAACCACTAAAAAGTTTATGGGGCATGTATAGTAGTTACCCTGTCTATTGTGAATCAAACTATAAACCTGCGTTGTTCAATATTGAGATTAACTTATGCGAATTTTCATAAATGAATGGATATCCCTGAATACTATTCCATGGATATTTCCCAATTATAGATATCCGTGAACAGTATCTCATGGATATCCTTGAACGATATCTTATGGATATCCCGGAAGGATATCTTATGTAAGTACAGCTTCTTCCGCTCGGGAGGTCCTTAAGATACCCACCGGATTCCAACTGGATGTCCTCTGGATATCTGTGAACAATATCGCATGGATATCCCTGAACGATATCTTATGGATATCCTGGGAGGATATCTTATGGCAGTCCAGCTTGTTCCACTCGGGAAATAAATCGGACGTCTATAAAATATTCACCGGATACCAACAGGATGTCCTCTGGATATCTTCGATATCCCAAATGAATGTCCACTGGATATCCATGGAATGTCTGTGTGTTGACTGGGATTAATTTCAAGATATTCTATTCATGTTCCTGAGGATAATGAAAAATTAAAAACAAAATACTGAGTACCTGTGAAATTTTCAACTGAGCAGATTATCACTAGAGAGCAATCAAAATGATTTTATGGAAGTTGAATAGTTAAAACTATGGTGAAGCTCAAAACAGCAACACTCAACAGAGAACAGTGTCAAGCAGATTCAAACACATGTCATAGATATTAATCAAGTATAGCCAGAGTGCATCATGCTATCATGCTATTGGGGTGTGGGTTGAGTTGAGAAAGATTAATGTTGATAGTTCAAAGTGAGAGGGAGGCGTATTCTGATCTTTTGTAGAGTTGACATCCAATATTCTGAATAATATTAGTATAACATGTCTGTATTTGAATTTAAGGCTATCTGTCGAGGCTCCAAGGTAGGTTAAGATTGAAAATAGCTCAAGGCACGGATCGCAGAGTGAAGCTGATGAGCGAAATAGTATCTGGAATACAGGTCATCAAGATGTATGCATGGGAAAAACCCTTCGAAAAATTGGTTGAGATGTCCAGAAAGTAAGTTGAAGTGAAAACTATATTTTTCAAGTCATGTTTTTAAATCGAGCACTCAGAAGGATTTGTTAATCCAAAAGATGAACTTAATACAACACAGAAAATTCGGAAAAAAAGTTGAATCTTGAATGTCTCTTTCATTTATATTTTCCAATCAGAACCGTGGCCCTTCTTATATAACAAACAGTTGGGCGTGCACCGTGCACCATCCCATGACTATGAATATGTGTATGAATATATGTATGTCAATGTTTTGGCCTGACTGGTTTTTCATTAAGGCCTTCCATGTGACAATATGCACTCAGTTGTCAAAATGGCAACATGAATACATTGGCCAGAGTTGACGATCTATAAAAATCCGTTTCAAAGAACACACAATATTCACACAGATGTAACGTAAGGATATAAAAGTCAGGGATGTGCATTATACGAAACTGCTCGATGCATTCAGGAGTCCAAAGATAGCATCCTGATCGGACCGGGAAAAAAGCCTGCGGGTAATTGTTGCCTGCAACAGCTAAACTATGGAACTAATACTAGTCTTCAGATTCAGTTTAAATTTTCCTCAACTGAAGATGATAACTTTATTAGCGAAACGGGGTTCGAGTGCAAGTAATATGCGTTTGATCTTAGGGTAATTGATCACTAGAAAATCTAGTCTAGATTCGTTTTTTCGGCTCGGAAGCAATATAGGTAATGTGCCACTTCACAAAGTGAAAAAGTACAATCCTGAATTTTTCAGATATGAAGTCGAATATATCACCAAAACGTCGTACATAAAAGGTTTCACGGCCGCACTAGCAGTGTTCACAGAACGATTCATACTGTACCTCATACTCGTCGTGAACCTTTTTTTGGGAAAACGACCAACAAGCGACGTCGTCTTTTCCATGGCACAACTCATCAACACGATCCAGCTTTATATGTGCATATTTTTTCCCCTCGCATTGGCATCATACTCCGAAGCAAAAGTAACGATAAGACGTCTCGAAAATTTTCTTTCTCTCGAAGAAAATAGCCCTGTACTGTCTGATAGCAGCGTAGAAGATGATAAGGTAACTGAACAATATTACGTTTGCTTGAATGTGGCTGAATGTTCTTTGATGAAGGTATTGGTTGGTACTTCCACTATCTGGATAATTATCTTTGTTGAAACTGTTGCAGGAACTTATAAGATCGAAAGAATCCTAATTGAAACAATTAATCAGTTACGATTGATGAAATTACTATATCCATGACTATTATATAATGCACCAATTATATGTATCTTTGCTCGACAATAATACCCATTAATCACGGCAGTGAATAATGAGTCATTAATCACTGCTGTCAGATGCTTCCTTGATTGCCATAATGTTATATAGTTTTGATGTTAATTTTATACCTGCGATTAACTTGACTCGGGACCGACGGCTTTACGTTTCCTCCAAAGGACGGCATATCCTCAATATATCTTGTGCTCATCGATATTGTCTGCGAGCTATGATATGCTATTCCGCTGCAGCTTTCGACACGGTATTTCCCTGCATGGTCACCCATCCAAGTACTAACCGCGCTCGGCGTTGCTTAACTTCAGATATCGAATGAGTCTCAGTCAACCTGAAGAGCTGGGCCATGCCCTTTCTTATATTATGTCCTGTCGGAAAAAAAAATCTCACCGATTATTACGGATAACCGATGTGAAAGTAGAACGCTAGACTGAATGGGCTTGAATGTCCTTTTATAGAGGTATACAGCGAATTATTGCATTAGACCTGTTCAACCTATCAAACTTATCAAAATAAACATGGATTTTGGTTCACTTTTCAGGTACTATATTGTTCCAGTGTTCGATTTTGAATTTTTCTGAGTTTTTATTTTTTCTTTTTTCATTTTCAAAATTTTGTTTTCAATGAAACGGTTTCGTGTATAATAATTTAGGATACATCGACCTGCATTCTCGATATATCCGTGGGTTCCAAACAACACTAAACTACTTTTATTACAACTTTCTATCACAACACAATACAATACAATCACTTAAACTGCTCCGCTAACTTTTCAACACTCTATACTAAGCCCTCTGATAAACTCTCTCTAATACAAACTCTGCTTCGAGAATAAACTCTGCTCCACTTAGCTCTCAATAACTCTCGCTACTTAGCTTTGAATAAAACTGTCTGAATACCTAACTCTGCTCGCGACGAAGTCTCTCCCGTATATATACCTGCGTACGCCTATGATGAATCTCCGCGAAGGGCCTCGATGATGTCTATCGAATTCTCCACACGCGATTTACGGGTTCCTGGAAAATGACGTTCGCTACCACGCGACCCCTCATCTGCGTTAACAATCTCGTCAGGGCCGGCGCTAGGACATTCGTAACAATGCACTCAAGTCATTTGCTTTGCAAAATTTCGAAATGTGCATAAATATACAGCACATATTTTAACCGATTAAACTTGGTGCAGTCAGGATATAACCCTTGAATATTCATTGAACATTGAAGAATAGCTCATAATTTTATCACAGCTTCCTCAAGCGTCGGGCTGTTGCCAAACAACGTGCTTTTGAAAATTATTTCGCTAATCATCATTTCCTCTGGTTATTATATTAGAAATCCGAACCAATACCACATCACAATATTAGCCAGCAGTCTTATGAAATTACAAAGTGTGAAATGAATATTAAGAATAATGAAGTGTAAACAAACAGTCATCATTATTCTTCCATTAACGCAGTTATAATTATTATAAAGGATCAAGGATCGTTAAAAATCGAGAATGCCAGTGCCAGCTGGTTGTCTGATCCAATAGTCGACACCCTGATAGACATAAATGTGGAGATACTGCCAGGAACATTATGTTGCGTCGTTGGTAACGTTGGATCCGGAAAGAGTTCTTTGCTGCAGCTGCTGCTTAGAGAACTGCCTCTGAAAAAGGGGTCCATAGATATAAGAGGACACGTATCGTATGCTTCTCAGGAACCGTGGTTGTTTGTATCCAACGTGAGGAATAACATACTGTTTGGACAGCCATATCTGCAGAACAGGTGAGAATCATTTTTCTTTTCATCATTTTTGATAATTGGGCAATATGTGGAGGAGTAGGATTATTCCAGAACTATAATTTTTCATGACATCTGAGTTATTATGCTGAGATTCTGAGACATCTCTACGAATGTTGATTTTCACTTTCAACACCCCATATCTTCGATACCAAGGAATTTTGAGTATATGTTTGAGGGAACTTTCCTTATATTGTATAACAAACTTTCACCTAGCCTGATACTCCAGCGTATTCTTATCTAGATCCAGAGTTCAATTATTTTACAGAATTTCAATTAAATTTGTGAAGAAAATCAATCTGTTGGGAATGTATTCTACGTTGAAAAAAGTTGACAGGTTCTCAAAGTAACTAGTAAAGGATGAAAAGACTGCACTCTTCATATCAAGTGCGACGAAGCTGGCAAAAATGGAATAACTGACAATATTTCAGAGGCCATGGAAATTAAGAAAAAGAATAATAGTTTCCCAACTGTCCTGCGATGTTTGAGAAATCATTCATCAAAAAGTAGAGTCATCATTGGAGAGGGCTACTCATTTCAAAACGGTACTTACTAGCTTGATCTTATATTTTGGTGCTGAACACATGGGAATAGTACTAAGGAAGGTTGGATCTATACCTAGTGAATTATCATCAATAGCTGACGAGATGTAAAAAAATCAGAATAATTTCACTGAAAAGCCCGTTTGATGATTGATCTAAAATAAATGGCTTTGTTAGAAGAGTCATTTCCGACAATAAATATTATTGATCAATGCGTGGGTTCTATTGCAAGCCTACGAAAGTCGCATTTGCAGGCCCTAGAGCTCTATAACTGAGTAGCAATATGTCTGAATGAATATATTACATCTTTTTGAAATCCATCTTCGTTCTTCAAGATAACTACATAATTCGAAGATTCAATAAAGCAGATATCATGGATGTTAGACAAGAAGAACACAAAACAGATTGAGGAAATGTGAAATTTCAAAATGAAACACATCGAGCATAAAGGGTAACATGGAGGTAAGTTGACGAGAAGTTGTTGATACCTAACGCAATGAAACACCCTGTATATATCCCCAGTTTGATACAATCGTTTCTGACGAGTAAAATTGTTGGAGGGTATACTGCGATTGATTTTGTTGGTTTTGAAATACGATTCTTTTCAAGTTGTGAGCTTCATTACTATCAGGAAAAAATCATGTGCTCCAAAAACACATAGTTCAACTGGTACAATTAATGGTACTACTTTGTTTCAGATACGACGAAGTGGTTGATGTATGCGCTCTAGAAAAAGATTTCAAACAATTTCCACATGGCGACAAAACAATAGTTGGGGAAAGAGGTGTATCTTTGAGTGGTGGACAAAGAGCCAGGATCAATTTAGCCAGAGCAGTTTATAGTGAAGCTGACATTTATTTTTTCGATGATCCCCTTTCAGCGGTCGATACTCACGTTGGTAAACATCTCTTCGAAAAATGTATCAAAAACTACTTGAGGAAAAAAACCCGAATATTAGTTACTCACCAGTTGCAGTTTTTGAAGGAAGCGGATATGATTATTGTCCTGGATAATGTGAGTTGAGAATTATGGAGCAAAATAAAGGCGTTATAGAAATCAAAAATTTCAGGGCAGGATCGAAAAAGTAGGCACATTCGCTGACTTGTCTGAAAGTGTGCTGACGAATTTCCAAAGGCAGGAATCCAAGAATGATGACGATAAATCAGAACAAGTGAAAAACAAAGAAAGACTCAAGTCAATCACGTCTATGGTGGTAAGGGTGTTTCTAAAAAAAAGTTCCCCGATCTATAAGTGTTTTTTCACCTTTATTTCAATTATGCGTTCCGGAAAAAAATTTTTGGTTTCTCAGGATGAATTAATTGAACATAATTGCCAAGTAGAACGCGATCGTGACCTCATCGCATATAAAGTCATTGTTTTGGGTTGGTGCAAATGCAACTGATTTTAAAATTTGCTTGAATGTGGTTGACAATGTTCCTTGCTGAATGGTAATTGTTCGAACTTCCATTGTCTAAATTCATAACTCTTTTTAAACCTGTTGCTGAGAACGAAGGTAAAATAGTATATTATGCAACGATCGTGTAATTATGGTCATTAATACAAAAGCATAAACCGGGATACGAAACGAGCCGAAGGTGAGTTTATTATTAAGTGAGAGTGTATTAATAACCATTACATGAGAGTTGCTTGCGCTATTTTATCTACAACCAATAAATAATGAAGAACTAAAAATATTATATTATCAGATATCCATATTGAACACAATAATAGTAGGTAACCAATCGTATTTCTTTGAAAAATTCTACAAAATTATAATTAATGGTACAACCACGGAAAATACAACAATGAGAAATTAAAAGAAAAAAAAAAAGAAAAATCTCTGCCGAGGTCAGGAATTGAACCTGGACTTTTCTGATATCTGCCGGCGCCATTGACCTCTCGGCCATGGGAGCTCATTTGATTTGGTCGAAAATAAAAACATATGTGTTGCATTTGTCAAGTGAAAATATAATTTCGATTATATTTTTTCTTATAATTTTTTCTTGTCTAAGACATCTGTGGAGGAGTCGCTGGTAATTCTTCTTGATCACTGCTATTAGACATTTTCATACGATTATCGAAAATTGACAAAACTTTTCAAAAATTCAATACCTACTGCAAAAATGCAAAGCTTGCACATCATGCTTGATTGAAAAATAATGGGTTTCTATTGGTTGAAAATCTGTATCGTAATGAAAATCTGTATCGTAATGGATTTCATTATAAAACGGGTTGTGGGCATATAAGTGTATTATTAGAGTACGGGTGTAGATAAAAATACAAATCAAATAAGGCAATCGAATCAAAAATAAAATTAAGGGTTCGAATGAACAAAGAAAATAATGTTGTGACAGAAAAATTGAGAAGTCAAATATGAAATAGCAGTCAAGAAAAAGCTAATAGAGAAATGAATGAAATATTAGTCAAAAAATTTAAATGAAGAAATTGAATGATATATTATGAATAAATGTTGAAACCAAGTTTCAAGTTGAGTGTACACACGACTTTTCGATTGCTGGTAGCCGCAATCGTCTTATTCGAATTTCATTTTTGTCCGAAAAATCCATTCCAACCTTCTGTTTGGATTTGATCACCTTATTTGATTTGCATTTTTATCCTTTTGTTCTCAGCAACAGTTTTCAATACAGTTTGTATTTTTATCCTTTCGTTCTCAGCAACAGGTTTCAATACAGATAATAATATAGACAATGGAAGTACGAACTATCACCATTCTAATTTCAGAATAATTCATTGAGTAATGCCAACTTATTGGATGAGTGAATAGAATTTGAGCGAATCGTAGCTGTGGTATTGATTTTGTGACTAAAGATCGGTGTACAAAACCACGTATGTTACCAAATGTACATATGGGGACGTAATAAAATATATTTTCACTGCTGTCACCAAAGTGTAATGAACATGTGTATTTTCCTATTGCCAAACATCCCTGTTTTAATCTCAGTCCTTATTTCATTGAAAACAAAGTTGATTTTAGACGTCAGTCTTCCCTTCAATCATAAAAATTTTACTCGGGCAGCATATTATGATCAATGACACCCCTATTCCTTGAAATAGAGGAGCGTAAATGAAAACCTGTTTCTGTATGAGACCAACATTAATGAATTGATTGAAATCTTGATGGAAATTGTAAACAAAAATATTACAGGCTACGATGACATTTCGATTGAAATGATACGAAACCTTTCTCCTAGTGCCCTAAAAGTACCTACTGATTTCACAGATAAATTTATCCTTTTAAACGAGCACATTCCCCTCATTACTAAATCATTTTCCTCGCTGTATGCTTTTCATGTAGAAATACCTGAGATTTGCTCAAAAATCACAGAATTCACTTTGATAATATATGAATTCGCTGTGGTAACATATTCAATTCGATTGACAGAGCTCATTACCCGAAGCTGAGGAAGAAGAACCTGACGAAACTCAAGAATTGATGGAAAGAGGCAAGTTGTCCGGTGCTCTGTACCTGGAATATTTCAGGAGTGGATCCAGCATATCGCTCCTGATATTTTTGTTTGGCCTGTCATTGATTTCTCAAGCGTTTTGCAATTTCTGTGACTTGTGGGTCACTCACTGGTAAGACATATATATATATGGCCCTCCGAGGATTAAGGATAAGATTAGTAAAAAAAATTATCATATGGAATTCTCGAGCGCGTCAGATTAAGCTTGGGTGAATTAGTTACCTCCTGAAACGTGTATATTCCACTAATCTGAATATTCGAGAGTGACCTAAAGAAGAATGAGGGCTACAAAATTGTAAAAAAACGTCATCTCGACATTCTCGAGCGTGGATATTTTTTTTCATTTTGAAGGGAATAATTCAAGAATTACAAAAAATATATAATCTGACGATTTCCACAAGCCGAAATAATAAAAATTCATCGATAAAGTTTAACGCGTGCAGCTACGTGATGTCTTTATTCCCTCTCCGCGTTTCTATTTATCTCTCCCTTTCACTATCTATTTTTCTTTCACTCCGTCTCCACTCTGGTTTCTGTTGCCATGACGCCATGACAGTTGATCACACAGACTCGTTCGTGACATGATATTGTTACGGATTGTTTAAAAGATGATTAAAAAATAATGGTACCGTAAACCATTGATATTTTTTTTGGGAATGGAAAAAAGTCGAAATTATTCCATTAAATCTTCCCTGATTTTAAATTATTTTAGATCCATACTCGTGAAACATAAATTTCTTCGAATATCTTCAGTACATTATGACGATAATTGATTATGTGATCTATACGAATCTATACAAATAAGTAAATATGACTCTTTACTTCAGGACAAACATGGAAAAAATCCGATTCTCAAACGACGTTACCATCCCCTTAGTCTCATCTTCGTATCTGAATCACACAACAGATGATACAACTTCTAACAAATTTTCCCACAACGAAACAAATTCAACGTCTACGTTAGACAATGGAGAAGCTCTCCCTACATCGGAGAGCTATATGGCCATTTATACCATATTCATTGTGGGCTCTATAGTATTGTCATCAGCAAGAGCAACTGTATTCTACAAAGTTTGCATGAATTCTTCGAAGGGACTGCACAACAGAATGTTTGCCAATGTTCTGAAAGCCCCCATGAGGTTTTTTGATACAAATCCTTCAGGTGGGTCAATATTTTTCTGTATCAGTGTTCCATCATTCTCAATATATCACATTCTTCGGGTGTTCGCATTGAATGTTTATACATGCTCTAGTGTCTAGAAATTATCAAAAAAAATCAGTCACCTTTATGAAATAGTACTTCTTTTATATTTTAAGGAAGAATTCTGAACAGATTTTCAAAAGACATCGGTGCAGTTGATGAAACTCTTCCGAACGCAATGTACGAAGCTCTGCAGGTGTTCTTGGTTATGGCGGGAATCTTAGCAATGAACTTCATCGTGACATTCTGGATGATCATACCTGCCGTGCTTCTAGGGGTTCTGTTTTACTATTTGAGGGTGGTATATCTGTCCACTGCCCAGAACGTTAAGCGTCTTGAAGCCGTGAGTGAGTATAATATCTACCCGCACATGGTTCCCTCATTTCATGAGGATTGATTCAGAGAATACAGAAATAACTTCGGATGTGCAACAACCGCCGTCCTGCGTGAAATCTGGAAGCATGATGGTGAATTTATTCCAACTGAGAGTGAAAAAACTGGCACACAGACATCTATGATGGTATCTGTTGACTTTGGCTCCATCTGACAACTCGTCGATAAAGCATAACAGGGAATATGCATAAAGTTGCCCCCCCCCCCCCCCCCCCCCCCCCCCCCCCCCCCCCCCCCCCCCCCCCCCCCCCCCCCCCCCCCCCCCCCCCCCCCCCCCCCCCCCCCCCCCCCCCCCCCCCCCCCCCCCCCCCCCCCCCTCTCCCTTCCTCTTCCCCCCCCCCCCCCCGCCCCCCGCCCGCCGTCTTTCTCCCCCCCCCCCCCCCCCCCCCCCCCCTCTCCCCCCTTTTTTTGAAAATGCCATGAAATGAATTGAAAAGCTGCGATTTTTCCACGAATTTTGGCAACCTGACTTCTGTTCCAAGATAATTACGAGCCGAGATAACACTTTTTTTATTCAATTTCCCCTCCCTTTGTTTATTTATATGGAGCAACGAGACCTTGACGACTGCACAGAGCAAGTGTCATATTATCTATAGGAATCAGCAGAATTTGTTTTCCACAATTATTTATCATATATATTGATGAAAGCAGTGGAGGTTCTTCTGGGACCGTTCGATGTGCCGTGTGGAGGGGGAAGCCGGAGAGAGCGACCCAGCGCTAGGCGGCCGTCCGTCGATTGCATCGTGTGAAATAAACTGATCAGAGCCCAAAATGACCTCACTTTTAATTTCTACTAGTGCATCGAGATATGATCGAATATCACACTATGGCTTGACAGATTGTTTTCGGAAATCCCTCAAATAACAAATAATTCAATTTTTACGCTGCAAATTTAGCGAATAAATATATTTTTTGGAAATTTATAACGTCGTAACATAGGGAGTAAATGTTGACTATGTGTGGTTGTAGAAGACATAGAGTCTTTGTTATAGTTGCCGTGGTGAAACATGCACGAACATTGAAAAAACATTGTTGAAATCTCAGATATTGATCAATAATTTTCAAACGAGCATAAAATCTTTATAGATGAATCAAATGTTACGGTACAAAGCTACAGTTTGATTGATTATGACGAATGTGTGCTCGACAGTGAAAATGATGAGGATGAGAGCGATGCGAGCGAAATTGAATATACTATCGCGAATGAGCGACCAAAATTGTAATGATAGTACACAAATGTTCTCAATGAATGTATAGTAAGGACGAGTGCGTATCACTACGTCGAATTCCCATTACGCCGAATTCCCACTACGTCGAATTCCCATTACGCCGAATTCCCACTACGTCGAAAAGCATCCCCACCACGTACGTCACCAAAACACGATCGTTATCGAAGCTGGATCCCATTCGACGTAATGGGAATTCGACGTAGTGATACGCACTAGCAAAATTTACCGGATATTCTGCAATTTCCTGTTAACCCAATCTGACTTAACCTAACTAACCTAACCTAAAAGAAGGATGAATTTCGCTGTGCTGTTGATATTGAAAGTGCATGGTGTGGCACTACCGAATTCCCATTACGCCGAATTCCCATTACGTCGAATTCCCATTACGTCGAATGGGATCCAGCTTCGATAACGATCGTGTTTTGGTGACGTAAGTGGTGGGGATGCTTTTCGACGTAGTGGGAATTCGGCGTAATGGGAATTCGACATAGTGGGAATTCGACGTGATGGGAATTCGACGTAGTGACACGTCCCGATGAGGACATGTGAATATTTACGATGTGAGATATTTTTTTTTATCAGAATCTATACATTTATACTTATTCAATCCTTCTACGAAACAATCCTATTTCAAGTCAACATTCACTTCCTATGTCACGATGTTATTAACCTACCAAAAAATATATTTATTCCCTAACACTAAATTTGCAGCGTTAAAATTGAATTATTTGTGATTTGAGGAATTTTAGAAAACAATCCGGGCAAGCCACAATGATACCTATTCGATCATATCCCGATGCACTAAAACAAATCAAAAAGAAATAAATAAAATCCGTCCACCACAAGTTCCCGAGATTACAGAGCGCGAGGGCATCTTGGGCTCTGATCAGTTTATTTCACGCGAACGGCACGTCGAAGGGTCCCAGAAAAACCTCCACTGTTACCATCAATAAATCTGATAAATAATTGTGGAAAACAAATTCTGCTGGTGTCTATGGATAATATGACTCTTTCTCTGTGCAGTCGTCAAGGTCCCGTTGCTTCATATAAATAAACGAAGGGAGGGGGAATTAAATAAAAAAAAAGTGTTATCTCGGCTCGTGATTATCTTGGAACAAAAGTCAGGTTGGCAAAATTAGTAGAAAATTCGTAGGTTTCCAATGCATTTCGTGGCACTTTGATACGACCATTTTTTCCTCATTGTTTTTTAGTTTGAATGACGTTGTTTTTTTGACGCCATTTTTGCAGGTATCACATTGCAAAAGTCGATTTTCCAAAAATGATAGTTTGTGGTTCAACTCTTTGACTATCCAAAACCGTTTCTTTCATTGCTCTGCGATTATCCGTAGGGCAAGAAATAACAATCCAGTGGGACACTTTTTTAGTAACAAATTAGATTGTTGCTAACCTATCAATTGTTTTTCAACCAAATTGAAACTGTGGTTTCTACTTGTTGAAAGCTTCCCAAATTCACAGTTGCAACCCCCAAATGCATTTCAACGTTTTTTATAGAATAATAGAAGAAACGCCTTTTTTTTAATTCCGAGCTCAGTAGTTAAGCAACAAATATTGACATCGGGCCAACGATAATCGATAGTTTTTTCAATCATCTACAACCTTCAATTCAACTTTTATTCGATCCGACCAATAGTTTGCATCATATAAGCAAAAAACAAAAAAAATCATCTTTTCCGGCATTCAACCGGTAATTGTTGCTAAACGCACGGACAGAATCTGGCGCAAACTTTAGGGGATGATAAGGACACCTGTGTCTGCCGGAATCCACAGCTACTTTTCGGGTAGGCGAAAATCTTACTAAAAAAGTTCATTTGATTGGACTACCTATCTGTATTAAAATGGAAACAAATTCTCGAGAAACTCATTGATATTTATAGATCAGAACCCTACTTGTGCGGAAAGCAAGGAGTAACATAACCGTGAAGTGGAAGAGGCCTATTTGATAGACTTATACGAAATTATACGATTGACTGTAGCGTGTGCGACCTCTTGCCTGCACAGGTATTCTGAAGAAGTATACCTCTACAAGTTATACCTCTCTGGTCCACCGCAACGTCGACCCAATAGTGTTTTTGCGTACAATACAATACTCCTAAGAAGGTTTGCTACCCTCTTCCGTAATCTCCGTATAGTGATTATCACTGAAAATATGTTTGAATAATCTAGTAAACAAACACGGAACATGTCTTTTGATGTCTTCCAAATCGCGCGATACATGGTTGCGTTCGAACTGCTCAAATTCATTCGGTGTTCCACATCGAATAATAATTTGAATATTTTCATGCGTATTCATATTCATGTACGTGATATACATGTGAATGATTGATTTATGCATATTCCCTATTCTGCATTGGTAGTTTCCACAGTTTTCTCTAACCCATCCAACTGTACATTTGGGGCCAACAAGTAATGTGGCGCAATAGTTTTTGGTTATACAATTATGCTGCTTCCTATCCAAACTTATTTCTGTAATCTGCTGATCAAGTCATTGAATGTTTGTTGATCATTCATGAATAAATATCATTTAGATTAATATTGAATGTTTTTATAGCACGGGCGCCAATATTCTCTCACATTACTGCCACTTTATATGGTATGTCGACTATAAGGTCTTCGAATGCCCAAGACATGATCACGGAAGAATTCGACAGTCTTCAGGACCAACATACTGGTAGCTCATTTCTCTTTCAAGCTTGCAGTGAAGCTTTTGGGTTTTACTTGGACTGTATCAGTACCACATTTCTATCTTTTGTAACGTTCCAGTTCCTCATAGGAAATGGTAAGCAAATCTATACACAAAAATTATTCGAAACCACAGATCAAACGCATGGTCCTAATTAGTTAGTAATATGACATCGTGGAAATTTTGTTCAATTACCATGTTATATGTTTCAACACTAGGTGAGAAGTAAGGGGAATGTTAAATAAGAAATTCAATGTCATTCCATAAAATCGCCAAATGAATTGAATATGAATGTAGTGTAATAGAACATAATATGCACATACGAAATATATTTCCAATTTACACTTTGCGGATTTTCTGTTCTAAATAACTTTTTCGAAAAAATACGATGAAAAATGATACATTGTTTACTCAGTAGAAAAAGCCGTACAATAGCGAATGGCTGTGAAGCAACACAAAATCCGATAATGTGGCTCTCCCTACTATTTTCCGCAAATCACTCGAAAATAACAATAGAAGAATTGGTATCTCATTCAGTTTTGTGATAAACTCGGTTGTATTATATAGGGTTATTCACGGTGGATGGCTCATTAGACGTTCCTGACAACGGATCACTTTGAAAATTTAATAGATACACCATAGTATTTCTTAACTCAAAGATATCAGCATTTTTAGAGATCAAAATATTGAAAAAATTGATCATCGAAAACGGTAATAGATAGGTTTAGGGATATATCAAGGAAAGTTGTCGGGTTATCGTTGTAGATTCCAACAGAAATGTTATATACAGGGTGTTCCATTTGAAAAATCAAAAGTTGCTACTACTTTCTAATAGAAATGGCAACACAGCTTTGTCGATAATATTTTAGTTGGGTAAAGATTGGTTCACCAGAAACGTCTAATATGCCATCCATCGTGAATCCCCTGCATATAATATTATTTTATGAATTCAAAGTAACAGTTGAAGTCAATGAACTTTTCCTATTATTCATTCCTTGTTGCCTAACAACCACTCGATTCATGGAAATGTTGTCCTTTTCCCTCAAAACTCTGGTCAGAAATATCAGAAATACAAGCGTCTCCCTCCTTGCTATTCTTTTTCCATATCATCATTATGGTCATTGCAGGTATTATACTTACTGTCTTCAATAATTGTAATGGTGAGGGGAGATTATGATAAGAAATAATGAAATATTTTGAGACTTTTTGCGCGAACTCTTTCAATAATACAAGGAGTTCCTTGGAAAAATAATGATATAGGGGGCTTTATAAACTATGGTCCAGAAATGTTTCGTTACGGAAATATGAGGTATTAAAGTTTCAATTAAAAAATGTAGAAAATAACGAAGTTAATGGCTGAATGCATGGCACTGTTTAATTGGAGCATTCTTTCTGTATCGAAACATGTGCAGCTTTATTGAGTGCCAGTGCCTACTAATTCAAAAACTGAAGGAAGATCGAATTCAATACAATAAAATTTTTCAATAATTTATCTGACAACACAAATGTTTTTATTTTTTACTCAAAAACGACGTATCGTAATAAAAAACTTAAGTGGAACTTCTTATCCCATTTCGAAAGAGGACTTTTAAAATGAATTTCATCTGAGAAAAATCCTTTTTTCTAAAATACCATAAACAATTCCCGTATTCACGCCTTAGCGAAATTGAAAGTAATTTTTTTATTAAAAAATATAGACTTTCATCAACTGTTCTTGCTTACTAAATATCACTGAAATATTCCAAATGGTTTCGGAAATATTGAATAATTTTCCTGTTCGTAACGGAACATTCTTGAACCATATTTATATGGCAACTAATCATTGAATTTTCATGTAAATTCACACCTTGAATATTCGCATATCTTAAGGAGAACCCTATATATAACTACGATTGTCAACTCGGATAATAAATATGGAAATAATGCTAAGCAAAATTACTAATGTCATTACTCTAGAGTCTGATACTCGCAAGTGATTTGTAAGGTACCGACTTGAAATTCATTTTCAATACCAAGCATTACTCATCATTAAATGATGTTTTACTCATTAGAGAATAATATACCTAGCACGTAGAGCTGAATTACTGTCGAGGTCAACCCCAGTTGTGGAAAGATAATTCTCAGGTACACTAATAGTATCAGGAAAGGTGTGAAAAATTAAACATCTACTTTTCCCTGATGAATGTTCATCTGAAAAATCATTTTCAAATTTATCAAACTGAAAAAATGTAATGTATTAAAATACATGCTTTTGATGCGGAATTTTCTACAGTTTTTCCAAAGATTGAATTATTAGTTGGATAAATCAAATTATCTTCAGGAAATCCAAATAGCGCTGAAGTGGGATTGGTTATCTCGAGTAGTCTTATTCTAACGGGAATGTTGCAAGTAGGCGTTAGACAATCAGCCGAAGTTGCTTCCAACATGACCAGCGTCGAAAGGTTGGTTCAGTACGTGAAAATGAAAACGGAAGACGATCTCAGGAAACCTCCAACCAAGAAGCCTGTTGATTGGCCAAAAATGGGCAAGATCACATTCGAGAATACATTTTTGAGGTACTCCTTGGAGGACCCACCAGTACTGAAGAATTTAAACTTAACAATCGAAGCTGGAGAAAAAGTCGGCATAGTAGGAAGAACAGGTGCCGGAAAATCGACTCTCATAGTGTCGTTATTCAGGTTAGCGCCTATAGAAGGAACAATCTCCATCGACGATGTCGACACATCAGACGTCAGTTTGGAACTTCTCAGATCCAATATTTCCATCATCCCCCAAGAACCCATACTGTTCTCCTCCACTATACGGTACAACTTGGATCCATTCAATAAAGCATCTGATGAAGCCATCTGGCAAGCCTTATCTGATGTAAGTGGTTGTCAATGATTCCTCTCCTTGGTTAATGCGTTATTTCATTTCAGGTGGAACTGAAGAATTCCATCGAGAGCCTTGACCAAGAGGTTAGTGAGGGTGGATCAAATTTCAGCGCAGGTCAGAGGCAGCTGATTTGCTTAGGAAGGGCAATTCTGAGGAATAATAAAGTTTTGGTAATGGATGAAGCTACCGCCAACGTTGATCCTAAGTAAGTAGCTGAGAAAGCTAATATCACTGATTTTAGGCATCGTTTATATAATCAGAAACCAAATTCCATTATATTACAGGAAAGTAATTTATTTTTCCTCAGTTCATTCCAGGATCCAATATCTGATCTCGATTTGGGAACAGCCAATTAATCAAATTTCAAACCCCTTCAGACAATTCAAAATGCAGTTTTCGAATGTATAAATTTCGTGTAGTTAACAGAGAACCAACTGTCAATCCTCAGAAACCAAGAAGATTTTTAGAGATTACTTGCATTTTGAAATAAAACATTCTTCGATATATCGATTTTCTGAAAAACAACACGGAAAAATTCCAGATGATAACAGTCCCTGTTCGAAACCTGTAACGTTTCTTAGATTGAGTAAATACATTTTCATTTTCGAACTATTATTCATTATTTTTTTCAGTACGGATTCGCTGATCCAGAGAACCATTCGAGAAAATTTCAAGGACTGCACTGTGTTGACCATTGCTCACAGACTGAACACTATCATGGACTCGGACAAAGTCCTCGTTATGGATGCAGGGGAGGCAGTGGAATACGGGCCACCTCACGAGTTATTACAGAACCCTGAAGGGTACTTCACAAAAATGGTGGAACAAACAGGTCCAGTGATGGCAGCTCATCTCAAACAAGAAGCTCTCAAAGTTTATCGCATGACAAAAGATGTTTGAAAATTAAAGAGACTGATCATCCTAAAACATGGTACAAATTCAAGTAGTCTTGTAATTTTCAGGAGACTCATTTACAAAGCATATAAACTGATCTCAATTGAATTCAAGAAGTCTTGTAATTTTCAGAAGACTCATTCACAAAGCATATAAACTGATCTCACCCACAAACAAAAATGACCCTTATGCTGATCCTTGAAGAACACTGTGTTTGCAAGCTGATATTTCATCAGTATAATATCTATTTAGCATATAAATGATCGCATAATCCACTAAATTCTAAAACATATTCAAATTAACCTATACCTAGACTCAATTGACAAATCAAGAGAACAATTTTCAACTCAACAAAGTATGAATATTTTTATAAAAGTATGCATGAGTGGTTAAAAAAATTTAATCAAAATTTAAATGATAGAAAAATCATGTTTCTGAATCAGATAATGGGGATCAGGATTCGGATTATGAACCAAAGGAATTTATTCGAAAGAGGTATTACTTATGTCAGGAACCGCAAAAGGAGAGGAGTACATATAATTTTTGAAAACACCTCTGAGTTTTGTGTTTTATGTTAACTCTATGTTTGTTATTTTTGTTGCTCATGTTATGGAATGTTATTAAAAATGATGTGAATAAAACGATAATTTTTGGAAAATGTTTTTTTTTACTTTCCTTACATGAAAAAACTTTAAAGGCATAAGAGGCCCACTTCACTTGAATATGCCATAAAAGATATATTTTGTATTTTGAAAAAGCAATATGGTACGTATTTTCTCCGAAGTCGTGAAATATTGCACTTTTTGCCATTTGAGTCTTATTACACCAACCAGCGACCCTCCCTGGCTCTGCGTAGTTAAAAATTGGTTATTGTGGGTAGAGATAGACATATACCAGTGCAGACTTTTTTGTAGGCCTTTTTGAGGTGTACATTACTGTAGTACATTATATTGATCTATCTAGTAGGGTTCAGCCAGCGTTTATAATGTAAGCGCCAAAAATGTGTTTACTCACCACATCACATTTACAACCACTAAAATTAAAAGTGTTTCTCTGCTATATATCATGCATGTATTATACATAAAACCTTCCTCTTGAATCACTCTATCTAATGAGAAAAACGCATCAGAATCCGTTGCGTAGTTTTAAAGATCCAAGCATACATAGGGACAGACAGACAGCGGGAATCGACTTTGATTTATATTTTATAGGTATGTGGTTTAATAAGGCCCTAATGCGAATCGGCACAATGACTCCTTTAAAGACATTAAATTAGTTGAAAGAGTAATGGACAGTTCAAACAATTTATTTTTTAGCAACTTGGCTTTAATGATAAAAAATCAACTCAACAAGTTTAGTTATCTAGTCCTTTCTGATAGGTCAATTACGCCCTGGCACTTTTAATATGTGTTTTATTAGCCGTATATATCATACAAGAAAAAACAAATAATTGAATCTAACATTAACTTGAATTTACTGAACTCTACGCTAGTGGGGTAAAGTGTTTTACCAAATGATTCAAAATGCCTAGATTCAATTGAGAAACTCATCAGTTGGTCACTGAAGGGTGATATCCGTCTACTTGACGATTTTTTTCTGGTGGAACCATCATCGTTTGTTTGAGTTCGCCGACATTATTCTTAGTTCCATTGGCTAGGAGAAATCTAATTGACTATGTCAAAAAATGGACAAAAATAGAGTCAAATAATTAAAATTCAAAATGAATAAAAAATATAGAGAAGTTCGGTATTGGATAGGTCAATAGCCTAGTGCTAAGGATTGTACTTCAGATTCTGATATTATCAATAAACTATAAGATTGGAACCTTCGTTGAGAGAGAAAAGACTTTTTTAGAAATAAGTGACCCTAACGCCAAACTGATGTTACTTGCACTCGACGCGCGTTTCGCTACCAAGGTTAGAATCTTCTGGAGAAGAATATTGACATACTTTTATTCCCATATCAACGTGAATATATTTTCACTTGTTTGGTAAATAACTATGAATGAATAATCAAAGACAAAAGTTTCTTATGGATAAGATATCATTAGTAGATTTGGTTTTCATCCAATGCCCGAAATTTGAATCAATGTTCGTTCAAATCGTGAGAAATTTTTTTGTAATAATTTTCATATAATTTACAAAAGCCGGCGGGTTCGAATTTGACAGGGAGCTGCAAAATTAAAAATTGAGGAACTTCTTTCTGGGGCAGCAAAATTAATTTTTTTGTACCAACATTTCAAGCAAAAAAATGCAGAAAGGCAGATATCAGCTTTGGTTTCGATTTCCTTGTCAATGAATCATCGGCAATGAAAAGAAATATGTTTGAAAACGAAAAGAAATTTGAAAAAATAATATAAAGAAGAATTGACAAATCAGTCAGCGAAAATCGAGGTAGATCAATGGGGGAAAACATAAATCTCAAAGAATTTCACGAGAAAGGAGATGACGATTGTAAAATATATATTCGTATAAATTTTTGTATGTCAACTCATTTTCACATTTATACCCTATTCTCCATTTTTTCCACGTTCAGTTTATTTTTTGGTTGGGTTTCGCTTTCGTTTGTCATGTGTTCTCTAGCCTTTCTTCTCTTGTTTCTTTTTAGGCTGGTGGTTCAGGTGGCGTTGCACGTTTCCTCTTACAGCTTCTGGACTAACTTCTCCTAGGTCTACCACATCTGAAATGAGTGTTGGTCTTACAGTGGAGAGGGGTGGTCTGCGGTTTAGTTCATGTTAAAAAAAAAGACAAGATATTTACTGATAACTTATTTGAATTTCGTAACGAATCACAAAGATACAACAGGGGTTTTCCATACAAATTATTTTTTTAACAAAATGTCGAGTCTATATGCTGAATCTTATTTTATATTGTTTTATATTTTATCTACTTGACATGTGAAGTTCCTTCTTCAAATTGTGTTTCTGAGTATTTCTGCTTTTGATTTTTTCTTTTGTTCATCCTTTCAAGTGCTATACTTACCAGATTTTTTAACAAGCTTTTTCAATGAGAAAGTGTTTTTTTTTAAATAAAGTATATCTCTGCCTGAAATTACTGAAAAAGTTATTGAATTTTCGTTTTACTTATGATTAATCAAACATTCATAACAGATTATATTCGAAAGAGTTCAATTATTGAGCATTTTCCTGCAAGAAAACAATTCCTAAAGAGTCATATTGTAAACTTGGTGGCATTTATGATACGCGAAACTGTCGAGTTGTTGCCCATCTCCTAAATGAGTATGAAGGAAATCATTCACTTACGAACACTTCATCAACATCCTCTTTTTCAAGGAATTACACGAGTAGGCACATAATTTCAGCAGTTTTAGAATGAGATTAACCGAATTAGGCACATTCAATTCGTGGCATAGAGCAATGCATTCGGCGTTCATTTTATTCGTGATTTTCGAAATAACCATTTCACAAAATGTGTCGAATGTCCCTGGAAGAAAGTATTACTTCAAGATGGGAAAAAACAATAGTGAATTCAGAGTGCATAACAGGATTTTCTATCTCAATCACAATATAACCGACTATGAATATCCCAATCAAAGACGAAAAACTACCAAGGTTTTCAAGAGCGAGGAGAAACAGACCAAGGTAATTGAGTGTTCTTTCTTTTAATTTTTTTCATGGAATTATTGGGGGTGTAAACAGTCAGAAATATCTTCTGCCTATAGTGAACACCACAGTATATGCCAGATATGAATCTCAGAATCCTAACTTCGCGATCACAATGTGGCAAAAAATTATGTATTTCGATCTCTGAAAACATAACGGAAATCAATAAAAGTTAATGGTCGAGTGGTATTATTAAGACTGGTATACATTTTTATATTCCAAGAAACTTCTGAATTTGTTTCAAGTTCATTTGTTGACGATTCGTAAATTCACACATTTGACTTCTAAAAAAATAATCACTGTACCTACGCACTTCGGGATTCCAGTTGCCAAATCAAATGAACAATATACAATGTCATGATTCCTTTTTTAGTTCTCTTCTTAGATTTTAATTTCGACCTTCGCTATATTTTCGTATATTTTTTTCATATATACCCTGGGAATCTTGATATATATGAAATTCCATGTTCTGATTGCCATAAAACATATGCCAGATCGACAGAAGTGTGACCAGTAGAGTATATGAACATCAACTTTCTGTTCGCAAGTCAGACTCATCCTCAGCCCTGTCTCAGCATCGTCAAGAAACCGGACACAAATATAGACTTTGCAATAACCGAGACCATCGCTACAGCGGAAACACAAGCTCGGATAGATCGCAAGGCCATCCACATCAAGAAACGACTTTCCTGCCTGAATAAATATGATGATGAAGGAAGACTTCCAACTACCCGGAAACCTCTAATTACCTGAACCGTCCCCCCTTCCCCGTAATTGTTTTACTTTAGTAACACCCGCTGATATAAATGCAACCGAACACCCTTCGATCCCTCAATTCAATCTTAGGAGTAGGCAGATTGTGACCTCAGCATGGAAAATAATAGGTTTCATAATGACAGATGGTAAAATGCGAGCGATAAATTGAAAATGACTGTTGCAGAACCCACCTTTGAACTCGATGGTCATGCTTTTAGTTTATGTTTTTCAGAATTCCCCACAATACCTGGATGAAGAATGGAACTACCAACACAAAGATCTCTCCAGAAGCGATTTTCCAAGGTTCATACATAAATTCTACGAAAAAGCAAACGAAAATCAAGCATCTTCGGCTTTCAATACCAGAATCCTTTTTAACACGAACAGAAACACCTCCAACAGAATTTTGTCCTTCAATTTAGATAGTGTCGACCCAAACGAAAGCATTCTAGATGCGGATCTATATTTTTACTGGCCACTGAAGAATACGTCCGATATATATAGAGAGTCAGTTGTTCTTCGGCTTTATCAATTTGAAAGGCAATCCAACGAAGATTTCAACGAAACCGACCCAATACAGAATCCTGATATTCACAAACTCTTCAACGTCATATACGTGTCCAAAGCACAAAAGGGATGGCAGGTAGGATTGAGATTTAGTTTAACGAATATTATCCGGCTCTGTTGATCACCTATTTACGGTATAACATAAATTTTCAGATTTTCAAAGTGAAAAAGCCAATCGACAATTGGCTGTCTGGCGAAGAGAATCTAGGTCTTCTGCTCACCATTTCAAGTTATGACGACAATAAATTAATTGAGATTTTTGAGGACACTAATCAGGGAATGTTTGGTACATTTATCGCAGTGAAAATGCAAAATAATGGTGAGTATTTTCGTTTTCTCTTACATACATTCACAACCTTTGGCAGCTTTCACATTGTTTGTTTGTTGGACTGGAACCTTTTTCAAATGTTGGCATTTGCAGAACTCATTTGTTCACGAGCATCATAGGTACAAGATTCATGAAAATAATAAGTCTAACAATTAACATCGCAGAAAAAATAATCAAAAAACACTAGTATAGAACAGCAAAAGTTAAAGAGGTAGAGTAGCAAACAGTCAGGGCTATTCACCAAGTAAAGTGGTTATCGCAGTTGCTAACCGTCGTAGCAACTCTGATAATAACTTGCCATAATGACGGTGGTGAGTTTTTCCTTAACAAGATATCTAAAGCAGTTGCCTGCGAACCACTACTCACAGCAACTGGTCATTATAGTAGCAACTTAACTTGAATAGTGAATACCAATTTCGCGCTTAGCAACTGACCTTGAACATAACGACAATTTTTAGTCGCTATCCATAACAACTCTGCTTAGTGAATAGCCCTGATTATATATCACAGTTTTCACTATAAGGTCAACGTTTTGATGAAAAATCAACAAGTTTAACTAGTACTTTCTGATAGGTAAATTACGCCCAGGCACTTTTAATATCTGTTTTATTAGCCGTGAATGTCATACAAGAAAAAAAAACAAATAATTCAATCAATACGATTCGTGACCTATGATGCGTAATGCATAATATAAACCGAGAAGTTCATGATAAAAAAAAAGACAATATCTCACTGATAACTTATCTAGATTTCGAGCGAATCACAAAGATACAACAGGGGTTTTCCATACAAATTATTTTTTCAACAAACTGTCACTGTCAACAAATGTATATGCTGAATCTTATATTTTATATTGTTATATTTCTTCAAATTGTGTTCCTGAGTATTTCTGCTTTTGATTTTTTCTTTTTTAATCCTTTCTGTACATACCAGATTTTTTAACAAGCTTTGTCAATCGGAAAGTTTTTTTTTTAACAATATCTCTGCCTGAAATTACTGAAAAATTTATTGAATTTTTGTTTTACTTAGGATTATCAAACAGTTTTAACAGTTCTAGAGGATTATATTCGAAAGAGTTCAATTATTAGGCGTTTTCCTGCAAGAAAACAATTCCTAGAGTCATATTAAAAACATGGTGGCATTTATGGTACGCGTCGTAGCAACTCTGATAATAACTTGCCATAATGACGGTGGTAAGCTGTTTTTCTTTAACAAGATATCTAAAGCAGTTGCCTGTGAACCACTACTCACAGCAACTGGTCATTATAGTAGCAACTTAACTTGAATAGTGAATACCAATTTCGCGCTTAGCAACTGACCTTGAACATAACGACAATTTTTAGTCGCTATCCATAACAACTCTGCTTAGTGAATAGCCCTGATTATACATCACAGTTTTCACTATAAGGTCAACGTTTTGATGTCCTCAACTGATACTAAATTTGAAATTTAAAGAAAACGAGACTGAATTCAGTTTATCACCATTCACGTTATTACTACATGAAGCTATATTTCCATACTTTGGAAATCATGCATGATTTCAAGTACGTACGTTTATTTATTTTCTACTAACTTCAATTTCAATGCATATTGGGATTTCAAATAAAGATCGCAGTGCCTCATTTCAACTAATAATCACCACTTTGACAACTATTGCTATTTAAGTAAGATGCCTAGGAAACCCTGGTGTATCTACTTAACCTGAATAATTTTGGGATAAACTTGGCGAAAACTGATTGCTTCATTTCTGGGATCGCAATCGCAAAAGCTTCAGATCGCTATTGTAGATGGCGATCAGTCATAAATTTTCAGTAGAGAGAAATGTGCAACCGAATAATCTACTACTATTTATTGTTTGTCTACTGAGATTTTGACAGCCCTGACAGCCAATCAAATGCGTTTCAGAAAACGTGCATGTAACGTGAAACCTACCGTTAACAACCTGTCAATACTGTCACTTGTCACTGTCACCTGCTACCTCTACAACTTGTAAGACTAGACTTTGATTCCGAGAAATTTTACTTTGCTCATTCGACAAAATTTATGCTAGTGTATTGAAAGTGATAGACTGTCTTGGAATTGGGGATACACACATCAGTTATGCAACGGTTCAAAATACGTATCACATCGACATTTTCTTTATTCAAACAAAACTTTGTTTTCAATATCTCATTGATAAGAGCTACAAATGTTTCCTCCTCGATATAAGACTTTCGCTCAAGCTGAAACGAATAAAATTAGCTACAACGCTACATTCGTGTTATTATTTTGGGGCGATTTGTTTTGTACTTACCTTAGGTGATAAATAAAGAAGAATATTTGGATCCCCAGATTTTGACTGTCCACACAAAATACAAAATGTTCTACACATCGTGAAAAAGTACTTGTAATAACTTCAAAACTTATTCTACTCATATAGACTTTTAAACACTGTTGAGTGCGAAGAAGTAATAACTTCAAAACTTATTCTACTCATATAGACTTTTAAACACTGTTGAGTGCGAAGAAATACAGCTCATCCAATCCATCTTGGCACAAACTCAGATACTTTTTCAGTTTCAAACTGGTTGTGTGGACCATGAAGAAAGGAAAAACACCTTCTAGGAATAAATTTCAACATAGTGAACACATATAATAGGTGTTTTTCAATCTTAGTATACTCCAAAGAGATCGCTGGGCACATACGTTATCATTTCTGTGCCAAGATGGATTGGACAAGCTGTATTTTCAGTTTTCATTGACAACAATAAACCTCAAAGTTACGTCAATCTGACAAAACCGACATTTGACAGATTTTCGAAAATGCTCATATAACGCCTCCTATACAAAAATTAGAAAGCTTTTGTAATCGTCGGTTGTTTTTTGCCAAGAAATTCTAAACAATATCGAATCACTAGATACACCAGGGTTTCCTAGGCATCTTATATTTTAAGATTAGTACTTTGACGTTTGATAATCATAAACCGTAAATATTTGTGAGCGACTATTACAGTTTTTACTGTTTTTTTTTTCACTTTTTATGTGAACGTTAACCATGACTTGTGCTTGATAACAGGCCCGGGCTGAGATCATTTGGGGCCCTCTACGGGGGGATATTCCCCTAGAAAATTTTTGAAAATTTAGGTGCTCGGAAACAATGAAAAGGAGTTTTCACGCTATGTTGGCACTCATGAAGAGAAAAAAATAAGCTAGGTTTTTTATGTTAAAGATATACTGAAAGTTGAAGTTTGGTCTATGAACCAAGCAAAATATTTTTTAAATTTCGACAGCAAACACAAAGAAGACTTTTCATAATGGTTAATCGGACTGCAGCCCGAAGAAATTTACTACAGATCAATCCACAATCTCATACCTTCATATGAATATAGGATGAGGACCTTGCCAACCTACAGCTGATGAAGGCCAAAGCCCGAAACAACTAGCTAGCTGTCCTGCAGTCGGCATTTGAACTGAATGCATATTGTGAATAAAACAACTGTGATCTTTTGCGATATCGAACAATTCAAAGAGGTGCAAGCTCCCGAAAAATGCCTATAATGGCAGCGATGTCCGATTTTGCTCCCTTCAGGCGGCAATGATTGAAACGAAGGTCAAAACACAGAACTCGGTAGGTCAAACAAATTGAACAAAAAAAAAACTATGTGATATTCGGTTAATGTTTGATTCTGTTGAATTCGAAAGACAAATAAGAGAAGGAAGTGGCAGTTGAACCGTCAATACATTAAAAAAGAAGTTAAGATTCAGACGAAACGGAAGCCCTAGCAGGATATACGAATTAACATTCATTTTGAATTTTTGAAGTTTGTAAGTCTCAGGAAAACCTCTCTCGGCAAGGGGTTCCAAAGTTCAGCTGTTCTATTGAAAAAAAAATCCTGTGTAATCCAGAGACCGGTCAAATCAAAACCAATATAGGTAGATCAGAAATGTACATACGTCTGTTGAGTGCGATTCCAAACTGAATCTGAAGAATCAGTTACTCCAAATCCAAATACATTTGACCGAAAAGCTGATTTTATACTCAAGAGAAATTGTACAACCTTCAAATTTTAATATTTTATTCATACTCAGAGAATGAATGAAATGAATGAATTGTTTCCTTTTTTCCTGAACGAAGTTTCATTCAATCATTTCAATATTTAGTATTTAGATTTCAAGAAATAAATTGTGACTTGCCATGTGTACACACTGTATGTTATATTGATTGATGAATCTATTCTATTCTAATATAATATGGCAGCTCTTAGCACATATTGGATTGGATTGGAGACCATACTGAAAACAATTTTTCGTTTCGTTTTTTTTCTGTACATATTCAGTGAGTATTTCACTTGATGGTTAATTATTATTTGAAGCTTCTTAAGGGCACTGTTGTTTGCTGTGAATTCAACTCTGTTCCTAACGTTATGAAACACAGGTTTGTAATAAGAACGACTAATCCAGGTTTATTCTATGATTATTCTATCATATGGCATTGGCGGTGGCCCTTATGATTATTGCCCAGCCGCGCAGTATCTTTATAATATTTTGCAGTGTAGGTTTCCACAGCTGGTATTTTCAGAATATCCAAGAAACATCAACTGCAATTTTTAGTTAGTTAGTTAGTTACTTATCAACTGTTTAGGTTTACATAAAAATAAGAACTTCAACAGATTCAAAATTTTCATAAGACTTCTATCTTTCATAATAAGCCTCTCCATCTGCACTTGGGAATGAAAGCTGTGACTCGAATCCAGATGAGAAACAATATTCATAATATAGTAACCCTAGGAAACTGGAGCCGAAGAAATATGGCAATGACCAGGAAAAACCTACGTTTAACAGTAGGATTTCTGACTGGCCTCTGTCAACTAGAGAAAACCTCCATATACTGTATAGGGCTAGTGGACACACTTCTATGCAAGATGTGTGAACAGGAAACTGTCGGACATGTCTTATGCGAGTGTCCGAAGTTATCGTCAATATAAGAGTGTGTGTTCGGTGAGTTTTGGCCTACATCTGCCGATATAGAGATGTCTCCTACTGACATATCCACCTTCCTGGAAAGGACAAGATGGACGAAGACCTAAGAGGTCAACTCCTTGGGAGGATGTAGGTACAATGGGTCACATGTGGCCTACAGTCACCCTCCCTACTCTACAGATACAATCAATTGTAAAATTCAGTTACGAAATATTCAACGCGTAGGGATCTACATGATATTAATTAATATTAACTTTTCCTTATACCTAATAATGTTCAAAATGTAAACAAGAGAGTTTAATTCTCAAGTTACCCTTTCAACATTTGCTCACTTAAACTCCGAAATTATTAGGCATTGCAGATCGCGTGATGTCTGGGGGGAAAACAATAAACAAACCGGTGTAAAATTCCAGTGTCTTCATATCTTCCATTATTCAAGGGCCTAATAAAGGATAGAAAAACACTGTAGACTTACTAGTTATAACGACAAAAGCTTCGGGTGGCAGATTGATTCATTTGAGAAGTATCTGGAATGCCTAATAGTCAGAAATTCAAAATATGTCAATCACTATCAAAACAATAATAATACTCGTATGGCGAATGCTAGTTTGTGTGCCTACAACCGTCATTTTGTGTCACGAGATGTGGATTGCTTAAAACATAAAGGACACAAACACAATCATGTCAAGATGAAACGCAAGAAACTGAAAAGTTGAAAGGGTCAAAGCAGGTGTACTGTGAAATCTTATTAGAGCTGAGAACATTCCGAACAACATTTCTGGGAGAGTTGCACTGAAGAGGTGTCATTGTCAATCACTATACAAGCCCTTTTTTTCAGATTCTTTCTCGAATGATATAAGCCAATCATCTTACAGTCGAGATGTATTCAGTAAATGCCAAAGGAAAGAATGGGTTGTGAATTTCCGTGATCTTGGCTGGGACAAATTCATAGTATCTCCGGAGAGCTTCTCAGCCTACGACTGCGATGGAAGCTGTTCAAAGTCTCAGTATGAAGAGAAAAATCACGTGAAACTTCTACATGTTCAGGAAAAACGATTGCCATGTTGTGTCCCGGTGAAATATCGTTCTCTTCCGATTATGTATTTCGACAAATTCGAAAATATGGCCATCAAAAATTATAATGACATTATTGTCACTGAATGCGGATGTAGATGAGATATTTTCAAATATACTTCCAAAGCAGTGTCTCATCTATCAGAGAGTAAATCTGAATATTCATGTAAATCATATTGTATTTTGTATACCTACTTTGTGTTTTAGATATTTTTCACCATACTGTAACACCATGAAAATGACAATAAAATTCATTGAAAGCTTGGAATTGATGTAAATGATGTTCGGTCATTGGCTTGCTGCAGATCCCAAATATTGCCTCAATTATCAACCTCAATCCTAAACGAAATGCCAATATTCAAGGGTGTAAATCTAAATGGAAAAAATAATGATAATGTTACGATATATCCTTGGGTTCGTCAATTGAAACACCAAACAACACTAAACTTCTTTTATTATAACTCTCTTTCGCAATATAATACAACACAATCACTTAAATCGCTCTGATAACTTTCCAATGCTCGGTACTAAACTCTCTGTACTAAAAATTCTCCTTCCGCACAAAGCTCTGCTCCACTTAGATCTCAATAACTTTCGTCACTTAGCTCTGAATAAAACTGCCGAATCACTAACTTTCTGTAATACCAATTCTCTCCCCGCAGCGAAGCCTGTCCGGTATATATATATA
>JAVJAQ010000724.1:0-56725 GCA_032362365.1 Zygogramma bicolorata
TTGTGGTATTACTTTCGTTAATATTTACGAATACCACTCGATCTGAAAATTTTCTTGAAAAATATCCATATTTTTCAAATGGAACTTTGTTATTCCTGAGCAGTACCAATCAAGCAACCAGCAATAGATATTTACCATGCTGGTTGTTCTAATGGTATTGCTTGATAACAAAGTATTCGTTAAAAACTAGTATATTATGCAACGATCGTGTAATGGTGCTTATCAATACATAAACATTAACGAGCCGAAGGTGAGTTTCGTATGGTTTATGTGAGTGTAATAATAACCATTACATGAAAGTTGCATACGCTATTTTTTCTCAACCCTTAATGAAGAGACACCCTAATAATTATATTTATATTTGTATTGAGGCTCCCACTGATCTGGAAGTGAAAGGCATATAAACAATGATTTCCTCATTGCTAGTCTCAATAGAGTTCAGTTCAGAGTTGTATTGGAGATGCTGATTTCATTCTGAGCCGAGTTTTCAATATAGCCTCCTTCCACCGAATTGGATTTTCAATTGATTAACGATCTGTATGGTAATGGAAAATCTGAGTCATGAAGAACTTATTATGATACATATTTTTCATAACAATACAGATTTTCAATCCGTTTTTTAATGGATGTTATGGTATCGATACAATTCCGAAATTTTGTGGCATCACAACAAAACAACCCTCTTAACAGAGTTTTCTCTTACAGCCACGCCAACCGCCACAGTCGCCGTCGTTGCAGATCTCCAACTGTATTCTCGATTTCCCCGAAAATGACCGAAACGTAGGGGGTGGCTGCTCAACCAAGACCGTCCACAAAACGCCGTGATGCTGTCGGCGGGGCTAGGATACGGGGGCGCGCAAAGCACCGTCTCCGTAACGAACGCCACGCCCCCTTACAGCCCTCCGCCACCGACAAGGCACAGCCCGCTGCCCAGCTTCGGCTTCACCCAGGAGCAAGTCGCCTGCGTGTGCGAGGTAAGGGTTGACGCAACGGTTTAGGGGTGGCAAAGCGCAAACGCTCGATTCCAAGAACGCAAGTGAACAGGTAATCGTTCTTTATATGGCCGTTATCTGTTCAATAGTCGTCGGGGCTGTAGCCAAGGAAAATTTGAAGAGGGGAGGTTCGTGGCATCGAACCCGATATTTGTGCATTTTCTCTGAATCAGATCAAAATTCAATTTCTAATTTTTTCATGGCATAACTTCCGAGAAATAAAATTGAATAGGGATTTGAACAGGGTTTCATTAATTCTTTATTTCATATCTTACACCAGTAAATTATGAGGGTGTGACTTTTGGTGTAAAAGTTAAAACTTTTTGTAAAGATCAATTACCATAACGCTGTTTTTTTTTGCATACGACATGGGGACCTCTCTTCTCCTAAAGATGCTAACCTAGTGAGCGAATGGCGCATCAAGTGCAATTAATATTATTTTGGTGAAAGGGTAATTGATATCTCTACGAAAAGTTTATTACGAGGTTTTTCATGACATCCCGTCAAACAACAATACTCTTACAATTCAGGCCAGAAGGCAGATCCTTGTGCGGGCCATTATTGAGATCAAATAAAAATGTAAATGAATTTCAAGAGGAATTTTAGGAATTCTGAAAATATGGTATTTCGAAAAATAAAGAGATCAACCAAACGAATTTTCGAGAGGTTACGTTCTCTCATTTTTCACTTTGGAATTTGATTCCGTTTTCATTTCTTGCTGTTAACCCTACATTTTCTTTTTCGAGTCGCATTGATCTTCCTTAATATATTACATTTTCAGTGCATTTCCATTTCTTTTCATTATTTATTTTTTGAATTTTACTCTCCCCAATTGCATAGTGTCACTTCACTTTTTGTTGATATATTCCATGGAATTGATTGAGTGGAGTAGGGAAGTTCGAGCCATTACTTTTCAACAAGAAATATTTTTAATCACATTGGATCGAATTCACGCAATTTATTATTAACTCAGGGGGATCGTGATTCGAAAAGAGTTTTCATGCATGAAGTTTAGCGTTGACCGCATTTCAATGAATTATGGGAATGAAAACGGTGTCGTTTAGAAGAAAATTCAAAACTCATATAAAAAACGACAGAAATAGTTTCAGAAATTAAAAAGCGAATCTTAGAAGGGAATGATAGTAGAAGTTTCGAAAACGAAACGGATTTTGTTTCCGAAACGTCAAAGGTAAGAATTTTGATATGTATTACTACTTCTATTTTTTGATGGGCAAATTTGAGATATAGGTACGACTGGTACGAGAAGTTGCTGACTGATAGGACGTATTCCATTCAAAAAGAAGTGTTCTTCAAATAACGCAAACTTATTGGGGTAGATTGAAAATCTGCTCTTCAGCACTTGTATAGATTTCAATACTGATTGTTATTTAATTTTCGGATTGTGTAGGTTAGGACCCTGAAAAACTACGAAGAGAGAACTCTTATCTCTTCTTCGCCTGAAGATTTCCGAATGTGCATTTGTTTTGAATATTCTTGAGGTGAAAATGTTCTTTTTCACGAAATCGCGTGCATTTGAATTGGTGCAAAACAAGAAATATTGAAAAATTCTTGTTGAAATTTCAAGTAATAGCAATGCTCCATCATTTTGGCCAATAATGTTTCTTTTCCGGTTCGAAATTCAATTCAGTTCTCAATAAAAGTCCTTGAGCTTCTCTCAAGGACTTTGTAGTAAAACGGGAAGCATATATTTGTGTACTTAGAGTAATACTGATATAGTTATCTTGTATAGTTTCAAGAGAGCTTCAAGAAGTTTATTGTTTTTTTTTTGTTTAGTTTTTGAATTTTCCGTTCTATTCAATGGTGGAAAAAATCAAATAAAAAATATCGTGAAATTTAATTTTTGCCTCCACCTTCCACCAGGAAAGACAATTCAGTGATCAAAATGAAGATTTTTTTTAAAAGACATATTCAGTTGACAATCTCTGGATGTGGAGGTAGAACTCTGATGACGTGCTAATGATTTAGTTCTGTCCCACACTAATGGATACCTACCAGTATGAATCTTTCGTGATTTTTCATAAAGCTTTCTCATTGTCGATTTCTGCAGTGCGAAAATTATTTTTCAGCACAACAAACAAACCAAAATATTGATTTCCAATCTATATCTGAACCTTTCGTTGAAACAAGACGTTCGGTGAAATCTGTCATATCATTGAGTGAGGTCAAAGCATGTGAATATGAAGTACTCTTGATATTACGAGGGCCATTTGCAGCGTGACTATTGAATATATTATGGAAGGGCGATTGGGTCAATGTCAAAAAAACAATGTAATTGATTTTTCATGTCATAATAGAAAATGTATTCAATTTAGTAAATGGTCACAAGAATGGGATTATTGCAATCATAACGGAAGTTTAGCCCACTCATTCAAAACAGAAAAGACACTAATTTATATTTTCGTCTGCCCCTCCAAAATAAAGCGAATAAAAATGACTACAATGAACGATGACATTTTGACTGGCATTATCTGATGATCTCTATTGGTTAATGCCTATTTCCACCCTAGGTGGTAGTAATTGTTTGTGATATCGTGAATTCATCCCCTGTGGCTTGCCCCTAGTGGGTTTTGCAGTGGGGAGAAACTCCTCTTGTCCCGTGAGATGAGAAACTTGTTCGACAATATTAATAAGAAAAATCTAACACACTTTCAGATAATGGAGTTAGTACTTGTAACGGAACTGAATTTAATCGAAACTGAATGAAATATGGATAGATATTATTAAAAATGGTTCTTGTAAATGGTTGCAGAAAATTAGCTGTGTAATGACCACCGATTGCAGTTCCGCTCTAACTGGAAAGCGCATAGAGATTGTACCAAGAATTAGATATATTGGCTGCCACGTCATCACTCATATCCAGACCTTTTACTGGAAAATCAACATGATTTCTCTTCGAGTCTTTGAAAAAAATCATTAAAGATGTATCATAGTCAGTACACATATTAACAAAGAATATTTGCTAAATATTTGATGTTATAAGAGCACCAACCCTGAAAATATCAATAGAAGAGAGAAGTCTCCGACCCTTCTACGATTCTCCAACGAAGTGAGCGAGTGAGTAAGCGAAGAATCACTGACATACATAAGAAATTCGTTCCAAGACAGAGGCCGTACCTTGAAGATCGTTAGAAGCTGACGAGAGGTGAAGTTTTTCTTCGCACAAAATAGAAATCCACGTTCCTAGGAAGTACCTTCAGCGATCGATGTCACATGATTTTTCCATGAGAGATCATTAATGATCATAATTCCTAGCATCGAGATACTTGACTTTGTAAGAATAATTACTCCTGACTTATGAATTTTAAATGAAGTATTAAATTCCACCAAGTTCATTTCACCCAACTGTATTATTTTCGTCAAGTTATCGTTAATATCATTAACGCCAATTCCTCAGTGAATTTTTGTTTCTCTGGAAGAGAAACTAGTATGAAGAATACTGCCGTTCGCAAAACTATGAACTGAACAAGATGACCATCGCAGCACATTTTTCTAGTATGGAAAAGAAAAGTTCAAAACAGTGAGATAACCAAAGTTGGTTGGTTGTGAGGAATGGGGAGAGAAATATGCTCTTAGGGATCTAATATCTCTGAACAATTACCATCAAATGGGCGTTTTATCGTTGATTTCAGCTAACCAGAAATAATAATAATAAACGATACAAAGCCGATATTGAGCATATAACATGAAGAGATAAGTTTTATTCTTGAGGCGAATGTTGTTTGTTACTTATAATTATTCCTACATAAAAAATCAGTTCTGTGTTTTCGAAATAATTTCGAAAATGGGAATGTAACCTATGGTAGTTACACTAGTTACTAGTGTGATGTGCACCACCAAATACTTATCATCATCGCAAACAATGAATTTCAATATTCGATTGCTGGAAGAAATTTGGGTTAATGAAGATGTTGGTGAGGAAGCAGACGCACTGAGTTTGAAATTATCGTCCTCAAAGGGAAGCCAAATAGTATTTTCTCTCGAAACTCAATGAACTAAATGATTCCGAAGAATCTTTTGAAATCATTATTACTTAACAGGAAGGTAATGTTGTGGTGAGAGTAATAACGGGTAGGTATGATGAAACATAAATAGTACATAAATGCTGCAAATACAATCAATATTCCATTTATTGTTTGCGACTGGATCAAAATCACTGAACCCTTTCGTGAAGATGTAAATTGAAATATTTCCCAAGATAATGACAAGGGTGCATAACTGACAGTAATCATGGATTAATTATTTTCAAATATGCCCATATACAGGCTGTTTGGATAGACTTTCACATCATCAGTGTTTTTGTCAATATCTCAAACTGGTTTTTCAGCTATAACACAATGATATTTTGTCGCTATAACATGCAGCAAAAGCTGCTCAACTTCCAACTTTCCAACGCGACCTCATATTTTCTGTATTGATTTAGTTTTTTTATTCTCAAACTATTATGCAAATCTATAACACAAAGAAACAAATCATTCGCACAAAATGAAGTCATACTTGCATCACCAGAGATAAGCGACAGCGTTTTTACACGAAGACAACCGCTGATAAAACCATATAAAAAAATAAAACGTCAGGGAATGCCTAATGGTCAGCTCTGCGCCCACGCGGCTACAGTATAGTACCACAGCAAACAGTAATGGTAACTTGAGAAGGTTAACTTGGGCATGATGAATGGACTCCTAGCATGTGCACGTGTGTGGGTGACCACTATTAAGAATTTTTCTTTCGCTTGCTGAATTCGCAACGATGGAGTTTTCTCGGGTGGTAATTATTCAGTTCTGACATTTACTATTTCTTGACTCCGCGAAAGATTATTTCTGGTCGATATGTTCATTGAGTGTTGTCGCATAAAATATATAAAAGAGATTAAAATGAGTTGAGAATTTCATTTCAATAACATGAGATATAGGTACTGGGGAACTTTGGGTTTCTACTTTTTCTAGCCAATACAAGAAACAGAAATACTTTAAAAAGGAAGTCTGTGCATCCCGCCGAGATCTGCAATACAATTCACTGTTTGTATCTTCATGTGAAGATCACTGCCTGGTAAAAACTGAAGACAAAATGCTCAAAAATTTAGTCTTTCAACTTCGGTCCAATAACTTTTTTCATTGGTTGTTCTCACGAGCGGTAGGAACAGAAATACGCTACTCAGTGTTCACAATCTCATTCTCCAACGTTTCGACGATTGATATTTGCCATCCTCAGGGCAACAAAGGTGGAAAAGATTGTAAATATATGCATACATAAGGTATCATAAAACTCCTGTGCAATACCACCCAGTGATTGTACTTACCCAATCGTTTCAGAAAGTAGTGGTCAGTAGATTTGAGAACAGTGATTTTTGTTGAAATTATGGAAATATGTACACTCAAAAAAATATCCTTTGAAACGGTGAATATCTTTACTGAAAGACATGGAACGTTACAGGAAAAACAGGCACAAATAATTGGGATAAATTGACAGGACTCTTCCATTCTTATCTATAGTCTTTGTTGTATCGAAATAAAAATTATTGTTCGATTCGAAATAATGAATGTTCAACGCAGTTTTATTGGATTTTTTCCTATTCGTCTCTGAACAATCATTTTTATATTGTTGGGGGTCTAGTTTTCAGATATTGTTTCGTTTGGACTATGTATAGGGTACACGATAAACCACGTTAATGTTATCCATCAACGGTGTTTCATCTTTTAATTCGAAATACACATAGTTGCGGTGAGTTTTAATGATGTACGCAACAATTTTTGAATTATCTGTGTCCTTGCACTTCTTTAGTCCTCCGGACTGTCTGTCTTCTTCCATACTTGACAGTTTCTGTTTTCATAGATTGATTCGATATTCGATATTTTCAATTCGATTTCTAGGATTTTTTTATATTCAAAGGACCGAATAGAAGGATGATCCAACTACTCTTTTGCATCTGCAAATTTTTGAACTCAACAAGGACTTGAAAGCAATGATTTGAAGTTGCAACAAGTTATGTGTTCAATGATCCCCAGTCCAATATAAACCCAATAACCTAACCGAAACCTGACGTAATTCAAACCACATCTAGCTCAAATTCAATTCAAACCAACTCAAACTCAAGCCAAACCCAGCTTAACCCCAATTGATCCTGAAATCAACTTCATTTCATTGATTTGTTGTGTGAAGTGCTAAAAAATATTGAACACATGTGTGTATCATCGTTGTGGTGAGAGTACGAGACGAAAAAATTATAGGTTGGCAATTTGAAAATGATTGTTCTCTCCCATTCCACTCTCCTGATCGACCAGAAATTATTAAATTAACTGCCACCATGAAAAAAATGTTAAACAATACAAATATGCAAGTCATGTCAGAACAAAATGAGGTTTTTCATCCTGTTGACGATTTTATGAATTATTATGATTTTTGAGCTCACGTGATATGACTCCTTATACTACTTATATCATATTCAATATTTTATATTTTGTCACAATATTGAATTCATTTTTCGACCAAAATCCATTTCAACTTTTTTGTTTGGATTTGTTGTTTCGATTGGACGACTTTTTATCCTTGTTATTGCTTAACTTCTGATAATTCGTTTTCAAAGATTGAGATATTTTATTGTAGGCCCAAATTTTTTCTCTCCTCTTTGGATTCCTATTTTATCAATATGAATAAGAAGACAAGCCGTATGCAGGTGATTCTGCAAAAAAATCATCTTATTCAATACATTTTCAACTCTAATTATGTAAATTTTATTAACTCTATTATAAAAAGATCCCAAATCAATGAGTACTACTACTAATAACACTATTTAATGTATATCGCTATCAAAATCTCCTCACTCACTATTTCTCCCTCATCATAGATGAAATATTAATAGAATACCTCGATCATTAAAAAAGATAATGAAATTCTTATATAAATTCACAACTGTAGGAAACATACTCTCATTATCGTAGGTCGCTTCGATAGTTTTAATATCTTTATTACTTCCTAACAACCTGACACGTAATGAGTTATCGCACTATACAGTCATTCAATTAAGAACGTTATCAATATACCGTTTTGAAATAACCAAATGCCAGACCGAATAGTCAGTCGACTCATGAAAAGATTTTTTAATCAATGAATAACGTATCGGTAATGAGATTTTTTGCCGTTTCCGATACACTATATCTCGTTACTCATGCTGTTGGCAATAACAAGCGAAATAACGATAGTAATGGAATTCGAATATTGCCGTTATCGCCAATACATTTTAGGTTTTATATCTTTAATGAGTTGTTTTTGCGATGAATGGCACATCGTTATGGGGCTACGGTATCGGAAGGATATCGAAATGCAGCTTCGCAATTCGGATCATTTAATTCCAGTTCATAGATTATAGACGAAAGGTTTGTTCTGGTCCTCAATTTGTAACGTCTTGTTTCAATTCTCCAAAATCAGTGAACTAGTTTTAATGTTGGAAGGTTCACGCGATACTATATTCAATATTTTGGAATAGTCAAGACAGCGAATGGGATTGCAGATATGGCATTTCCCAGCTTCAAGTAATATTATTAGCATTTGTTTACTTTGAGTGCACCTTTAATATCCATTACTCTCTACCTTTTATTCTTTTCCAGCAAATAGCTAACAAAGGATTGGATTTGAACCTTTGGAGTAAAAGTTGAAACTTGCTTCTATAGAACAATTTCCATAACACCAACACATTTGCAATCGACGCGTGTTTCTCTGAAAAGGTTAGCATCTTTAGGAGAAGATAATTGATACTGATGACCTTGTTAGCGAAACGAGCGTCGAGTGCAAAAATATCAGTTTGATGTTAGGGTAATTGATCTATCTCTAGGAGAGTTTAAGCAAATAGCCAATTTAATTTTTATCATTGGTCGACTTTGTGCATATGACGTGGTTACCGGCGTTGGGAGCCGTCGACACTTTTCTTTTTCTAATTTCTTGGGTTCTCATTTTATCTCATAATATTGATGAGGCACCAAGTTTTCATCATGGCCACCATTACATACAATATCATGGAATTGATCCTCGTGGCTCAACATCCACACACGCTGTAGTCACGGCACCAGAAGTTTTCAAAAATGTTCTGGAGTTAAAAAGTAAATTATAGGAATTATAGAAATATACTCAACCAATTCACTGAGACAAGCGGTCATTTGAGGTATATGTCACTTTTGTAATCTGGTATGAACAATGACCAGGTATAAAATTTGAAATTCTGAAATGAAATCCCCAAGTCTAGCTAGATAACTTGGAATTCAAGGGTTAATCCTGGAACTCGAAATTTTTTAATATTTTTTTAAATCCAATTAGAAATCTTGAAATCAAACGGTATATCCTGAAATATCAACAAAAATTACCAGATTCTTGATGAAATTCAGAAATATTGAAATTCAACCTGATATTTTGAAATTCCTAATGCAATCCAGATATTCATGCCTTCTTATATCCACGGAAATCCTATTCGATCTCTTCAGTTGAATATTTGGTATACAAGTTCAAGACAGTAAAACCTCCCTCTCAGTCATCAAATCGTTCAGACAGTTTCACTGCGTATTTGGAAGTGAAACTGCTAATATGAGCTAAAACTAAATTAGCCCTAATAGGGTTTATCAACCACTTGAGATGTATGATGACTTTGTGGTAGTAACAGTGCAAAAGGGATTCAAGAGTGGAATCTCATCACTCATGGTAAGTAGACCCTTGATTCAGCACTTTCATTTTTTTTATCTGATTCATCATAACTTAATGAAAAATTGATCAAAACATCGAGTACACAGTTAACATATTAAGTTCTTCAAAAACGGTAGGAAACGGAATTGTTTCAATTTCTAATCATCGTGCAAGGGTCCACACAATGGGAGATCGTGTTAGTTCTGAATTTTGAACATTACCTTTTTTGGTAATGAGTTCCCGAACTTAGTCGTACTAGTAAGAAACGAATGTTGAGATACAGGTCCACTGTGACGAAACCGCCTCTGTGGAACGACGGATGACATTTCAGGAGGGCACCGCTCAATGAAATGCTTATGTATGAACATTGTTTAAAGAGATATTAAGTGAGTCAATGCCTGTGTGAAAAACGAATCGATCTTCAGTAATGACGATATTTCCGTTTACTTGACAATGCACGACAAATTGTCCTACCCTGAAAGCAAAATTTGGTGGAGAGTTCTGTCTGTCATATTGACTGAAATGTTGATAGAAAAATATTGAAGCTTCAAAATAGAATTAACGGTAAAAGTGTTTGAAGGGGATGAAAGTTTAGGCATTGTGATAATCTTCAAAACATGAATGTTTACGATATTGGCAAAAAAATTTACTTCTGTATCTGGATTGATTGCCATCCTTCAGTATTATGTATAAGTAATCAAAAAAATGTATTATTCGTCCGTAAGAGAAATGAAAGAAAAGACATGAGATGGAAACGAAATCACTAGTGACATCTACCCGCAGTATCCATCTCATCAAATGATATTTCCGTATGGTTGACTAGCTATATCTCTATAAACAATGGTATGAACTTGAAATATGCATGTATATTACATTGCATACTTTTCTATATGCAATATTTCTAATTATTTTTTCTAAATACACTCCGAAAGCTTTAATATTGTGCCTTATGGTTCATCAACAGCTGACGGTATATATAAAATATCTCATTTTTGACAAGAAACAGAAAACCAAGTTATTCGAAAGCATTTTTGTGTTACATCTCAGATTTAGAAATTGAATCTACTTATCTGTGTCTCAATTTATTTAGTAGAAGTGGTTGACTTGAATTCCTGATAAGATTCCTAAGCAAGACTTTCTTGGAGAATTTTATTGTTTCAATATCTTCATTACTTAAGTGGAAGTCGATAGTGGTAATACTTTTTGAAACTCGTTTATTTTTCAATAAATTATCATTTCACTTTACAAAATAATTCTACAATGTTTTTATTGTCGGATAGATCTGTCCAGAATTCTGAAATATTGGGGCTGAAATCCCGTATCGTTTATTTTGCGATATCGATAATTGAAACATTCAGGGGCCGAACTGAATTATTTGTTAATGAATGAGTCTCTTCAGTATTCTGGTACACATGAATTCATGTTGAATGGTTTTTAGTGCTTATACAATTAATCCCTTCAATTCCACTTTGACAAAGAGCCTCCATTTCAAGGGGTCCCTCACGAACATTTTTAGGATTTTAGATCCAACCACTTCTCATATTACTTACAGTAAAAACTTTTAACTTGAAGTTTTGTTTCAATGAATGATATCTTTCACCCTGAAGGCTAGGTGGGGCCAGGCCTCCCCTGCTCATAGGTATGGGTGCCCATACTCCTTTTGTTATATATTCATTTCGTATACTCGAAAACTTCGAGATCGTCATCAGAACATGAATATTTTGTAGAATCGATCTGTCCAGAATTCTGATTCGAATCAGAATTCTGGAATTTCGACTTGTCACGAAAAAGTGTTCGGTTTGCAGTTCATTCATTCAACATTCCTCGTCTCAAGCATCCTCCGAGGAATCCATAACACAGCCGAGTACGTGATAATAACTCCAATATACTCGAATGTTTATTTAATGTTTACACAAAGCACCGTGTTTTGCAGTCGTAACCATTTGATTTATTGGTTATAGAACTAGTTGTCGAGACACAACAATTTCTGACTGGTAAAAAATCCGTGTAGTTTCTCATGAAAACTGATGACCGCTCAGGAAATTATGAAAAAAGAAGACGTAAAATTAATGTGGGGGGTCTGTTGGGAACTCGATAGGTTGAGTCAAGAGACATACTGGGTGGGAATTTGAAAGTGGCATGCAGTAGTTATTTCATCCTGAATATACTCAATTTTTTCTTGCGTTTTTTGTGTAGGTTTTATAATGTCACCAATTGATTTCAATCCTTTCATACTCTTATTTGAATTGTAGGCAATCATCCCAAGTAATTATTTGAATTTTCAATTTTGATATTATATGGACCTTTTTGAAATGATTTAAGTAATATATTATGTTTCCGTATTGGAGCTCAGTTTCAGAATATACTGCATATTCATATATAACAAATATTGAATTCAAGAAGAAACTATTTTCGATACTATGAACTCTATAAATACATTTTCAATGATAGGAAACCAGCATCGTTTTCCTACTTTCTGACGACTAAAACAAAAAATGCCTACCCAAATAGCGGCTGGACAGTTCCTAACAAATTGAAGTACGTCATATTATTGGCTAGGACACTAGGTATATTCTGCCAAATATGTGTACGTCTGATTCATATATTCTCATTAATCACGTAAGATCCATTGCTCGCACAAGTTTCGACTTCTGAGGGTTGACGTTCGTCAACTGGTTAACGAAAACGTACAATTTTAGAACAATTTTAGAACAATTTTTAGATGAGTTGAAAGTTAATTGCCTTCTAGATGGCATTGTCATAAAAAGGGGATTTTCGAGCTTGAGACGTTTTTTCTCATTACAACAATTGCAATTATATAAGCTATTGAAATGAGTTGACGAGTGTAGTAGGACAACATTGTTACAGATGTATTAGAATCACTTGCGTAATATTATATCTGATGATCAACAAATGTGTTACGAAAATTAGAGCCATTCAATGTATTGAAAAGTAAACCGAATCCAAATCTTCAACTAATTTCATTTCGAATTGCAGTTTTGTGATTGGTTTTTCTCTCACGTTCCGTTGCATATTGTACAGGAATACATAGTGTGGCGAAAGATATTTCATTCTTTCTTAGGAAACCAATGGCTGATGAAACCTTCCCAATCGAGATACTTTAGTGATAAATGTTCACATGCACTTTATTAATTCCAGATTGCATCACACATATCGTTTATTTTGTGATATCTATAATTGGAAAACACATTCAGGGGCTGGACGGAATTATTGGTTAACAAATGAGTCTTTCAGTATTCTGCTACGCGTAAATCCATGATAAATTGTTTTAAGTGTTTATAAAATTGAACCTTTGAATTTTTCTTCCTTTCATTGGGGATATAATCGAAGCAATTCCGCTGTGATAAAGAGCCTCCATTTGTTACATATTCATTTCGTAAACTCTAGATCTGCATCAGGGAATATAAATATTTTTCTCTCACATCATACTCGATATCATATAATCAAGCAATAACTGAACAGGCAGTCCAATTCGATTTGGTTTTTTGAAAATTTCATGAATCTGTTGTGAAATTTAGAGTATTTGTTACACGATAATGGAAAATGAATGCTTTGGTACCTAGTTTTTATTTAACCAATATTTAGCAGTTATTATAAATTATTGTTCAAGCATCTAAATTTGGGCTCTACTACTATATAAAGTTCAATAAGGTTCCGTTACTGGAACTCCTGATATTTATTGGATAAAGAACTCGTAGAAGACGCAACATTAATCGAAGAATATCGCCAACACTCTTGCATGTTGAGTTGTCCGGCTGGATATTATGTTAGGAATTTATTGGATCCGTGAAGTTTTCACGGATGTTTGAGTATGCAAAGTTGTTATATGGGAGTTCATACATTGGTTTGTTGGTATTGAGTTTCGACGTTTCATAACGATTAGAAAGATAATATTTCATAGTGTTCTTTTCACAGATAAATATTATTCAATGATTTTTCTGATTGAGTCATATATATATATATATATATATATATATATATATATATATATATATATATATATATATATATATATATATATATATATATATATATATATTTATTTCTCCGGGTGCAATCTACCATCGCATTTTTTTATATGTTCTGAAAATTCTAGATAATACGGAAGTAATTTCTTCAATGAAGTGTTATGATGCACAAAATGTTGTATTCGTACTATGTATGTTTATTGGTGTGTTTCCAGGGGAATTATTATTGGTACTTGAATTAGAATAATTAACAGAACAGTAATCGATAAATATATATATATATATATATAGACAGATTTTTTTTGATGAATGATAAAGGGTATGAATTTTGAAGAGAGATATTATATGGAAGTTATGTGACTGGCAAATTTACGTTATACGAGAAGTTGCTGGTTGATAGGACGTGTTTCATTCAGAAAAAACAGTTTTCTATTGACACAAAAACTTTTCAGGGTGGACTTGAAATATATCCTTCTATACCTAGTAGTAACCATCCATTGCCAGTTGAGATGAGATCTCTCTGTCACACAAATAATTAAAACTCTCCGAACTATGTTACATAGATCAAAAACTATGTTTCATGTCATGGAACTACCCCAGCTGAAAATAGCTTACTATGCACTAATATAATCTAGATTGAAGTATGGAATACTAGGCTGGGAAAGGAAGGTAAATTGGTATTCGAAGAAATTGAATATTTTGCAGAAGCTCTTTGTCAATATTATTCACAAAAATTATAGGACATATTCCAGTGATCTTCTGTACAAATAAACTGAAATATTTGAAACTAGACAAATATATTTCTATGAATTAGCCACATATTGTCTTCAAAATGAGCATACATTTGGTTCATATGAACATTCATACGAAACAAGAGAAAAAATGTAAACTTGCCATTACCTATCAGTACCAAGACTGTTGGATAAAGAAGTCATATGGTTCTATCGATAATGTTGTTGATATCTTTCATATAAAGGAACTTCATTGGAGCATCCTTTGTTGGGATACAGCCCTGAAAGGGGGTACATGAAATTTGTATGACAATTTTTTTTAACAAGCACTGAAAAAGTTACAATATTGAAATTAACATTTAATTGTCACTATCGCTAATAGCGGCCTACTAGATAGATTAGTTTCGTATTTTCGCATTTATGACGATGTATCTCTGTAGTTGTTCGTATAATAATTTTTTGCTGCGAACTGGTTTATTTTGGGAAAAAAATCCAAGAGACATTTTCTGTTTATAATGAAACAGGCTATCTGAAATGAATTTTTTTAAATGGTAAACAAATTATAAGACAAAAAGTTACATTGAAAATAAATTTTAGGGTTTGCGTTTTCCACCCCTTACAACAATGGGGTAAACCAAATAAATTACTGGCTATGTGCCTTCTTGCTAGTACAAAACTTCAGGTTAATTTCAATAGTTTGACTTTTTCAGTTCTTGTGAAAAAAATTGTTTTATAAATTTTATGTACCCCCTTTAAGAGGCTGTATCTTAACAACCCAATGGGCACACGCACGTTGAAAACACGTTGAAAAGCTGTTACATAACCAACGGTTGAAAAACAGTAAAAATGTTGCAGGAACTAACGTTTCCTTGCATCGAGAATTATATTATTGAGAAACGTGTTTCAACGTATTATTATATTTTACTTCATGCGCAATCTGAACGTTTATTTACAACAAAAGGATGCTCCAATGAAGTTTCTTTATATGAAAGATCCTAAAATTTAGGAATAACCTCCTTAAATGTTTTACACTTATTCAGTTACACCCTGTAAAATGTCTCTCCCCATATCTTCAGATTCAAAGTCAAAACATTCTTGCTTTCCGTTTAAAGACAAAAAAGTCACCAAATCAACTAGTAATTCACCACAAAATAATGACTTTCCAATATAAATAATGGGATGTATGTTATTGCACTACGTAACAATATGCATATAATAATATAACAGATGAGTTTGGAGATATTTTGAATATTTACAATACACGCCATTATCACCCCATCTGAATCCGCCCGAGGAGATTTAAAACAAATTTGAAAAAGATCTCAATTATCCGGTCTATTTACATAACATGATTTGGTACTGCAGAAAATTATTTCAATTGTGATGGCCACCCTTCCGAAGTGTCCAAGCAGTGATATCTCCGAAACAGAATGTTTTTACTTGAGTATTTCTCAATTTTCATTGACAAAAAAATTGTGTGAATATTTTTCCACCCACACTCATTAAGGTTTTTTCAGGTTCTCCAACAGGCAGGAAACGTAGAAAGATTGGGTAGATTTCTATGGTCATTACCAGCATGTGATAAACTACATAACAACGAGTCCGTTCTGAAAGCAAAAGCTATAGTAGCGTTCCACCGAGGAAATTTCAAAGACCTTTATAAAATATTAGAAAATCACACGTTTAGCCCCCACAACCATGCCAAACTACAAGCTCTTTGGCTCAAGGCGCACTACATCGAAGCGGAGAGGTTGAGAGGTGAGTGTTGATACTTAAATTTATTCACCATCAAAATTACAATTATATAAAATAGCAGCAAACACACAGACTTTTGTCAAATGGTAAATGAAGGAATTGTCCCAAAAAAACTCCCAAGGAGCTTGTCTATAAGAAATTTCTAAATTTTAGACAAGGATGGGTTGAATCAGCCGTGTGCATATTTTAATAATCAAAAATTCCGGTGAGTGATAATAACGGTCTGTATACATGAGCATGTGAGTAAAAGGGAAATAGAAATAATTGAATTCAAAAAAATTTGAAAATTCTGAAAGATTTTTCAGAATGGGATTCAAAAAACAATAATACGAATCAAATCTAAAGTAGGTACATCAGAACAGCATAGCTGAAACATCGTTAAAATACATAGACATATAATTTTGCTTAAGACTAAAGTTGGCCATAAGTATTAAAATAAAAATGTTGGATATATATATATAAAACGTTGTCATGAGACTCTATGTTAATGGCGTAATAAGCTACAACTAAATAAACAAAATATAAAGTTTGTAGGAATTACTATGATGTTAAGACGTTGTTTTGTCAAGAGTCGATGAGGTTGTGCAAAGTAATCCTATCCATAGACAAGATCCAAGCCTTCACTTTGTTTTTGAACAGATTCAAGGAATTTATTGATTTTATTGGGCCTGGTATTATATTCCTCAACCTTGGGGCAATATAAATGAAGGATCGTTGGCCTATTGATTTGAGGGCACGTGGTAATAACTCGTTTGCTGAGGTTTTACCTCTTGTGCAGTATGGGTTCTCCAGAATGGATGGGACTTCTTCTATAAGTGAATGTTAACACCGATTTACGAAAGAGCTGCCGTGGATCCATTATCTGGATTTCATTGAACAGGAGATCGGAAGAGTATTTGGGTGTTTTGTTGAATATTATTCTCAAGATCCGCTTCTGGACAATTTCTAGAGGCTTTAGTTTGGTTTTCCTCAATCCTCCCCAGCCTATCATGTCATATTGTATGATATACTCTACTAAGGAATAATAAATTATTTTTAAATGATCAACCCTAACTTCAATTCGAGGTCGAAGGTGGGATCATGAGCTACACCAAAAAGTGAAATTAATTTTTTAGTATTTGGAACATCCAGACTTCTGATCATGTCCCATAATTGTGCAATAATACCAAGTGATCACTTCTTTCATTTTTCTAATCAGGTAGGCCGTTGGGAGCAGTAGGAAAATACCGCGTGAGGCGAAAATTTCCCCTCCCTCGAACCATTTGGGATGGCGAAGAAACTAGTTACTGTTTCAAAGAGAAATCTAGGAGTGTTTTGAGAGACTGGTATTCACACAACCCTTATCCGAGTCCGAGGGAGAAACGGGAATTGGCTGAAGCGACGGGGTTGACAACGACGCAGGTTTCCAACTGGTTCAAAAACAGGAGGCAGAGGGACAGGGCGGCGGAACACAAAGACAGGTATTTCTAATTTATAATTTGAGATTGATCGTCTACATGTATCAGAATGGCGTGATTTTGATCGTTTTCTGGCACCCGTGTCGTTAAGTGGTAGATTCATGACTTGAAGAATGTACTATGAAATACTCCTGACATGAATATCTACTTGGCTATGGAAGAAAGGCAAAAAAAGTTCATTGCAATAATTTTCAACGTTGAAACCATAACAGCGATAGATGAGTGCGATAAAACTTGTTTAACTCTATAGTGCAATGAAGAATACATTGTTTCATTAAATATGATACAATTTAATATTATTTCCTGCATGAAAGTGGATAATAGTATAAAAAGGTATTTAAAATTGAATTGTTCAAATCACATTAACATTATTTGTTACCTGGTTATTTAAAAAAACGAGCAAAATCAAGTAATCTTTGAATTGATCAAAGAACGTACAGCTTATCCAATCCATCTTGGCACAAACTCGGATACTTTTCCAGTTGCACACTGTTAGTGTAGACCATGACGAAGGAAAAAACACCTTCTAGGGATAAATTTCAACATAGTGAACACATATAATAGGTTTTTTTTTAATCTTAATACACTCCACAGAGATCGCTGGGCATATACGTTATTATTTCTGTGCCAAGATGGATTGGACAAGCTATAAACTTTCACGGCCGAAGGTAACTGATTCTGGATTGTTTTTCGGGTTTGTATGCCGCCGCCCACAGGTTCTCACTCCTGACGTTTCGCCTACAGCTATGGTAGGCATTATCAAAGTCTATGACATTGCGTCCGTTACCTCATAGATTTTGATAATGCCTACCACAGCTGTAGGCGAAACGTCAGGGGTAAAAACCTGTGGACCACGCCAAACAAACCAGAAAAACACCCCAGAATCAATTCTGATTATATGAATTTCAAATCCCTTCGAAATCATTATCGAAATTATCCTCTGATATTTTCGAAGCGTTATTTAACTGGGCGTCTTCTCAAAGGATTTCCACACACGAATTCGTTTATTCAGAAAGCATTACGATTTTTTTGTTCGAAACTTTTTTTTTTAGAAATTTTCACATGAAATTACTCGTTTTCCAATCATTGGTGTGAATCAAACTCGATGTCGAAGACGCCTCTTCATCGACAGAATACAAATACCACTATTAACTTTTTTAACAAAAATATCACAGTTTCCTGCACGAGTCCCACTGCCAGTGTCAGAAAGAATCGTACAGGAAACTGTTTTTTTTTTAGTTTACATGGATTTCCTATCAAGTATCGGCCAGTTCAATTCAATGTTGATTCCTTTGCCTGAAGATGCTCAGAGTGGCAAAAACGAAACCAAGTGTTTTCATTTGGTATTTCTCTTTTCGATGGAAATTTTATAAAAATAACATTTGGGGGGAATAGACATGAAGTGAAAAGGAGGCTCTGTAAAAATTTATCTTCAATAATGACTTGAACACTATATTGTTTAACGAGCAAGGAACGGTAGTCATTTTCCACGAGTATGAAGTGAATCATACGAGTAGAAAATTAGCATTACATGCGAGTTATGCATTTTTTTTCAACGGCTCTAATAGAATATTTCCCTCATATATAAAATGTCCCATAAGAGCAGTGCAATTATCGAAAACTTACAGCGGTAATTGCATTGTATCGAAAACTTACAGCGGTAATTGCATTGTATCAAGTCACCATAACAACACATTTGAAACCGTATCGCTAGACGTCAGTAAACAACACAAATAAATGTCAGATAGACTTCAAAAATAGAAACACATTTCGCGTTTTGGTGAGTGCTCCATACAATCTATAGAGGAAAGTATAAATGAACAAAAAATAACATTTCCTTGAGAATTTCTTTATTCGTGAGATATTCCAATGAATTACATTCGTGCATAAAAATGACCAGGTAATTTTGTATTCAAGCGTGATATCTTATACAAATTGCATTCGGTTATTTTCATAGTCGGACTCGGACTCTTTCGCCAAAATATAAAAATAAACTTGCAATTTTCAGATATCACGCAAAATTATCAGTAATTTTCATGCACTCGTGCAATTATAACCGATAATAGCGAGATGAATCAACAAATAACATGAACTTCGAATTTAAATCATTCAGAATTACCATTTAGATATAATTTAATGAAGAAATAGAGCAGTCATTGCTTCAAATTCAACATTCTGTGGAAGAACTGATTTATTGTGTAATAATAACTACAACTGTAACACAGTTTGATCAGGCAAGGAAATCAAATTGAAGTCATACAATGAAGAGTATGTTCCACTATAAATGGCATTGGCTTATCAACTGCAATAAACTGCCTGGTTTAATCCCGAGTTTCACAAATTAGGCCCCGTTTCACCAACGATTTCAATCTGAATTATCTTGCTAACTGGAAATTCTGAACGCATAAATGCGTACACATATTCCAGTTAGCAAGATAATCCAGATCAAAGTCGTTAGTAAAACCGGGCCTTGAGGGGCTAATTGGTTTTACTATAATCGTTTAGCCAATTCCACATATACCTTGAAACCCCATTATTTTGTCAAGAACAGTTGAGATAGAGCATTCTTGTCTTATAGCCGTATCAAAAGATTTTTTTCTAATTCTTGAATTAACTTCATTGTCTCCAGAATTCATACACCGATTCAAAATCCATATTCACGTAATATGTCCTCTTAATGAGATAGGTATATGTCATAAGTAGTATTAGTTCCAGGAAATACCATTTAGTCAACTGAACCTGAATGAAAATAGTGTTCACAAGAGACTGAACTTTGCTTTTACTATAATCGATAGTTATCCTTCTCCAAGAGACTTGATAAACGTAGTCACAACTGAGAGAGGCCCCAGTGCACTAATCGCAAATATTCCAAAGATTCCCTTCAGCAACTTCGAGTACAGTGAATGCGTACGTAAGCCAGGTATTTTCCCATGGTAGAATCGATATAAATTGAGTTAATCAAAAGTGAGGTGCATGCAGGCGTACCAACCCGTCGTTGGTCGATCAAATTACAGCGCGGAAGCCGTACAATTATTATTCGATACCCCGGCGTGATGAGCTCGATGTGAAGGGGATGTTTTACTTTCATTTCATTGTTTCCTGTTAATCCGTATACAACGAGTTCTGATGAGGTAATACGGTTGCCTCCCCGACCTTGCATACATATCCTCATCGTTGAATTATGATTCAAATTTCTTTTCATTTTCAATTTGTTTGAAGTTTTGTTTCGTCAGGGTTACGATCTACTTTCTTTTCTATCGCAGAGAAATATATGAACTGATTCTTTTTCATCGTTTTAAGATCGGCACATGTATATCAGTTGCCAAATTCAAACCTCAACACCATATACAATTATCATATTATTCTAACTGCCGTCGTTCCCAAAAGTGTTTGCCCATTCTGCTTGAGCTTCATCACAGAATGGAAAATAAGATATTTGTTTGGATTTGGTGGACTGAGGGTACTGAACGGAGCGTCCTTCAATTTTCAGCACGCTTTACAGCCAAGACTTCACGTAATCTCTCAACATTATATGGATTTCTCTATGATTAGATCAAAATTCGGTTTATTCCATAAGAAAAAAACATTCGATATCGAGTTCAATGAATATTTGAAACATTCATTACCAGAGATCAATTGGCGTTCTGTTTTCCATCAAAACATTCGGAAAAATCTTGGCTGTAGCATTCGACACTTCTATAAAAAAAATGGGGTTTTGAAATAGGTTTCATCATTAAATAGCTGTTCCTACGAACCCTTAGAAGTCAAAACTTGAAATGGACGACGTCCTATCCTTTAACTACTTAACTTCGCGAGAAAGAGACTGAAAATAGCAGGTAGTACAAGAAACGCCTTTTCCTTTAACCTACTTAACTCAATGGCATCCTAATCATACAAGCTCTGCTCGAAAACTGGATTTAGGCAAAATAAAAACTCCATATTTCTGAAACTGAAATTTGGATCTGAAATGTGAAAGATAGAACTGATAGTTGAGAAAGTTTTTTTATTCTGGATTGTGGATGAATATGTAGAATTCAATTTTTCAATAATTTACATCAGAAAAATGTAAAAAATTCTAAAACTCAAGAAAAACATTCAGCTCTCAATGAACAATATTGTTACGAAAAATATCTCAATAATATTCTTTAAAATTTTCATGCTCACCTACTACAGAAATGATCGATTTCTCTAGCTTTGCATTCATCGCACAAAACTCAACCCATATCGACATTTTCCAATGCATAATAATAATGAAATTATTATAATAACAAATTTCAGGGAAACAAACAGAATTACAACACACATCTCTCGTTGCTTATGCCTGCCTCAAATCATTCACTTCTTTCTCACATATAGGATCTTTCCAGTTACGATGAGTTTTGGGCTCATTGAGATTTGCAGATGACAGTTTCTACATGTTGTTGTTCATAACATGCTGACGCTGAACACTGAAGTAGGTTCTTAGAATATGCTGCGCCCTTACGCCTGGTTCTACGCCTATGCTTAGGTACTTCGTTACCTCAAATCAAAAAAACAACGATTTGGAAAAGCTTCGCGCGTCTCACAAATATATGCGTTCATTACTGCTGTAATTTTACATTTTTAAAGTGTTCATCAACTATCCCTAACATAGTTTATTTAGAAGCCGATTTCGAAAAAAAATTTCTTGTTTAACAGTATGTCGTAAATGTCTTGACTTTGACATCATACATATAAGTAATTCTGTCATCATCAAAATCTTATGGAATTGATTGACAAAAACTTTCTGGGTTTCTATTTCATATCATATTTCATCTGTTCCTGATGATATATGAAGCTCAAATCGGGTCTGACCTGAAATCATTTTTTCATGTGTTCAGCACCAAAATATGTATCGAATCTGCTAGATTCCGTTAGAAAAAAAGTTTTTTGATGATGCTCACGATGGCCATTGTTCAATCATTCCACCTTCAGCAATTCCATAACTGTTGCTCCGAGGAGTGAAGTTTTTTCAAGACCCAGAATCAGAAAAAATGCGTAAGATTTTTTCAATACTGCAGTCGTTTTTTTCTCGTATGATAAAAAATCACAATGTTTTTAATTTCTTTAAACATTTCCATTTCGATGTTGCAGGAAATTGTATCTTAATAGGTCTGAAACTATCTAATACAACGCCGGTCGGTTCCTAGGTGAGACCACATATATAAGCCATCCATTAATAACAATGCCGCAAAAGTTGTTTTTCTTTCGATCACAACTCTCAATCGTCTGTAATCCGATCTCTATCACGTCGATGTGAATCAAGCCAGCGCTGATATCTGTTCAATGAGTGGGCATTGTGGTTTTCGCCTATCGTTGAGAGCATTACGAGAACTAGAATGGCAGAACGGAATACATATTGCGTTGCTTTTAGAGGTGTCGGATGTCTGGATCAGTTGAGTCACCGGCTAATTTTAGCTAGCCGCTAGCCTGAAATCGAATAGCTGGATGTTTTTACAGCACTGTTCTCTCAAATTTTAACCTAGTTTTCAGATCATTAAATGCACGAAATGCGAGAACGCTTTAAAGGGATCCTAGCCCGATGAAACGTTTGGACGGACACAAAACTACGACTTCTCGAATCAAAATATGTCTCAGGAAGTTTGGGTCTCAGCCAAATTTTTGAAATGTGTAGTATGAAACGTGTCTACTGTCCGGGCCAATTCTTTGTGACTAATTTTTATGATGGAGAGATACAAAATTCCTTTATTATGCTTTTCAATTGTTTCATTATGATAGAGATGATAACATTTTTTTCAATATATTGACTAAAACATTCTCCCTGGAAAAGAATGTGAGTTTGGAGAATAATTCGAGAATTAAAAAGATAAAAAGGTTTGAAATTCGATAATGATCAAAGGGGGTTAGAGTTGACGTGTTACGCCTCATATTTCTATCGCCATATAAAATTACATTCAACAAGAGATATGCAGCAAACTTCGAAGATCGAATAACTCCTATGTTTTTCAATCGATGTTCATTTCGATTCAAATTCTCGCTAGGGTCAATACTTCTTTCAGTAAATTCAACATTGGTCAACATACCTATTGAATTGATTTCCGATCTCTGAATTTGGCCAATACTCGAATACGAAGATAATAAATGAATGAACTACTGGTTTTTCTTCACAGATTTCATGAATCCTTACGATTTTGATTTTCCACTATTCGTACTAAAATTCACTTTTTGGCGGACGTACCTCTGTCGATCAAACAACACAATTTATTTGTATTCGAAGAATGTACCAAAAGTAAAAATAGATGTCAATGTATACTATATATGTATGAATTGATGCTGTTTTAGTATATTTCAATAATAATATGAGTAAATTCGCCGGAAGCAAACTATCCTGGTGTTCATATTTTGGTTCGTGTACTTATCCTTTAACGGCAATATTTCAGCTTAGTTCACATTATTTTCGACTTCAATCTTGGAATAGACTATAGTATATTATCACTTTTCATCGAGGAAATCATACTTTTTTGGTACTTTTTCAATGAATTCTGATTAACTTGGTACAATTTGGTTCGTGAGGCGGTCAGAAAGGAACTGATTCAGTAAATCAAACAGCCAAATTTTTTTTATAGTGACGGAAAATCTGTTATTCGAAAAATCTTTTGATATCTCCACACTTGTTTCAAAAGCCAAGACGCCTGTCGAATATCAATAATTTTATCAGAATGAAGACTGACCCAATTGGAACACACAAAAGAGTACTGCTCGTTCTTGTTTAGTTTTCTCTTTCACCTTTCGACCAACAAGGAGTATTCTTTTTTGAGAAACTCTGACGTTATTTCAACTAAACAAAGATTTCATGATATAATACATACAGCTACGAACAACCAACAATAAAAAAAATAAAAATTGACTTTTATTAAATTAAAATCACTATCATTGCTATGTCTGGTGTGATGCTTGAAACTTTCTAGAGATCAATTGGGCGTTAGTATAATTAATTGATCTCTATACAATTTTTTTTTAATTGTCATGCATACCCGAATAACATTTATATGTGGAATTTATATATTGCAGTGGAAAAATTATATAAGATATATTCTTTTTTCGTGAAAAAATATGTTCATCAGTTACACTGCTGGTGAACGTTGTTGTTCGTATATTCCGTTCCTTCGCCAAAGAATTGTGTGGACATCTTCAGAACGATCTGTAACATCCTCCATATCTGATGGTGGACAAATATGCACTTAATCCTGCTAAGATAACTTTCAAACCTTTTTTTTGAATTACATATGCACACGTCTGAATAAGCTATTGTGCAGTGACACACGTGTAACGGTTTTGTATAGTATATTGTGAGAATCTAACAATGAAGTGTTTTTAATGATATATGCAATTTCCATAAAACATGTTGAGCATGTCTCGAACACTTGCACTTGACACGAATTTCTCTCATCGAGCTTGAATTATCACGAGATAAGATTAAAATGACGTGATCATGTTTACAACAATGGTTGCATTAACTCTTTCACATTTCGTTGGAATTAGTAATACTTTCTTTGATGTATGAATTTGTGAAAATGTCTCATATTGAAAACAAAGAGTTTCGTAATGTTTCAAGTCTTTCATCAACACGACACTTATATAATCTTAAAAAATCTCTAATTCAATAAACGGAAGGAATGAGCTGTCTTTTTTATTAAAAAAAATCACCTGAATAAGTTTGCTGAAAACTGATTGTATCGATCTTCCGATTTCTACAGGAGTTTTAGTTAATCGTTTGTTCTTTGCTTATAGAACCTTCATAAATTTAAGATGTTAATAATGAGAAAATCAGATGAAATTTATTCGATTTTCCTTCTTCATTCGTCATTGTGGATATGATGCTTGTTTCCATCAGATCACTGTGTCAATTTGTACAGACTAGCCTCAGATTCTAGGTAAACGCGCAAAGGCTGTTTTCGCAATAGTGTTTATAAGTGATACCGATTTATTATCTACCTATATATGAAGTTTATTGCAGAATTGCTGGAAGGAAACAAGCACATATTCATTTGAACCCCTATATAACGCTGTGTTTTTGGTGAAACAACTTCTGAAAGTGATTCAAAGTTGCCGTTTTAGAAAAGTTAAACAAATAATATTGTCTATCTTTGCGAAGCTGTATTTGTTCTAACCGCTGCTACAGCAACTCGAGAAACTAAATATAGCCCCGAACATAAAATCGGCAGGCATGGGAAGAAGGCGCAGTTAGAGCCAGTTAGGCAAATTGATGGTTAAATAAACACTTATTAGGGCCTTTCTTTTTTCTCTACCGACACCCCGGAGAGCCACAGTGACAAGTGGTGCACATGTGTTTACCGAATTCCGCTAAGAATAAGAAGTTTTCAACGGCTCCATTATTATTTACTCGTCACGGTCCGCAGTGGCGGCGTTCTGTAGTTGTAATCATAATCGATATTGTAGTAATATGTTTTTCAGAGAGTTGAAATTGAAAAATTTCAACAAATTTCGTTCCAGAATTACTGAAAAATTGAATATCATTCCTGAAACTCTGGGTATCATCAAATCGTATACATTGTTATTAGTTATCATAGAGAACAATCACATTTCTATCACAATTTCGCTGCAGTAGCGGGGTAGCTACTCCATTCTCCTCAAAAACCACATTTTCCACGCCACTGGTCCGAGACCATACCCATTCAAATGAACAAATATCTCTATTTTTCAAAGTTTCTTTCTGACAAACGTATTTGGCTCGTTTATTCATCTAAAGCCAATCTGTTTCGTAAAACTTTTATATTTCGACACTTCAATTTTTTAACTTCATGTCAGATATTCAATGGAAAATTTTCATTCTGGAACGCTCTTTTCATCATTGTCAATTTCTTCTGACGTCAGTTAATCAAAGTACTTCATCGAGTAGATAATTGTGATCAGTATCACTAATTATTACGCGCAATCATAATCTGGACCTTTATCGCTTGTTAATGAATGAAAGTTCACCTGGCTGTATCAAGATGATCTTTTTCATCAGTGATCATCACGCGTACAACGCAAATTTTTTATAATTATAAGTAGCCTGTGTGACAGAATAATTCAGAATTCGATAGCATTCATGCTGTAAACTTTATCGTTATTATCTCCGAAATGAATTCATTTTCTGACTAAAACTTTACCAAGTTTTCGACTGATTTTTACTACTGATTCGTTTGATGTCTAACATACTGACCAAAAGCAAAAAATCACTTTCATTCCACAATTGGATGAACACGGTGTACTAAATTGTACGGCTTTTCAAGAACTTAAGAGAAATTAAACGTTTACTCATATATTGAAACAGTGTCCAGGCGGATTCCACTATTAAGAACCGAAAATCCCATTGTATTGTTTCAAATTCAATTGCTTATCGGAATTTGTATCAAACTGAAATGAAAGCAGGCACTCTACATATCGGTGTGCCTTCCTGTGAATTGAAAACGGAGTGAATGAAGACATGACAAGAGTATTAAAATGCGGTTCTAATGAAAGTTGGTTTATTTCAATGCTGGAGAAACTAAAGCAGATCTTTTCTCGGAAAGGGCCAATCTGAGATTATGTCGAGTACCTTTTTTCTTGACATTACATATTTTTTATGAATGGTGATCGCTTTATGTTTCAAAATTTCATTTACCAAATAGTTTCAGTTAACCAGACTCAAAATATTCATGTATTCGTATTCCAAAGGGAAGTCTAGAGCAAGAGTTGATTGTTTTTGAGACGATTAATCCACTGTTGAAAGTTTTGGTTTACATACGCAATCTCAGTACCTACCTACTGATGCCAGTTTCGATAATATAATCTATAGACACGAAGTTCCAAAACGAAACAAACGAAATGTATGTTGTGGTTGGAGTGGCTTCAGTACATTCAGTATAGGAGCCTCCACAAAGTTGTTCAGCATGTTGTGTGAACCTCACTTCGGTGCCCAATAAACCTCAGTCTTATATTCTTTTCAATCTTCAAAGGAATGTTTTCCCTTCCCAAAACTATAATATAACGATTGACGGATTGACTGGGTCACTTTTGAATTTCGATCCATGAAACAATAATGATTCAGGTATAAATAAATTCGACCTGCTTCTGAGTACTGAGTTGAAACTCCTTGTACAAACTGTGCCCAGTAACGTAACGTTCATGACTCTCATAAGTCAATGTCCAAACTGAAGGGGATGATATAGCAGGCCATTTCCGATGAAAAAATCTATATAACATGGATCAGATTCTTCACCGTTTTCTAGTAATTTTGATTGTGGCGATTTTTACAAAAACATCATGTTTTTGTTCGGAAAAATCATCAAAAGGCATGTATTGTTCGACTCTGTTGGATATGTATTTGAACCATCTTAAGAATTCGAAGAATAGAAATGTGAAAAAATAATTCCAGCTTCCAGATTATCTGAAAACCGTGAAAGTTTGATAAACACACTGAAAATCACACTGCTACTAAAAAAATCAGATAAAAGTTATTTCTACTCCCGAGCCTTTTGGATTTTTTTCATTACTATTCATGTATTTAATATGCGAAATGTTTGTTAACATAGAAATCGATCGAAATTATGTTTTTGGTGTTTTATGAGAAATGCTTAGGTATGAAAGTGATGAAGAAGGTGGAATTAGTTGTAAACGGCATCTGACGAACAGAAAATTTTGGTTCTATCGTCTTTTTCATGTAAAAAAAAGGTGGAATATGCCCTTTTTCTGACTTTTGAAGGGTCATTACTCTTGGAGGAATAAAGAGCGCTGCGTTTTGACATCAGATTCGTGTTCTACGTATGAAAATACGTGAGTAGCAATAAAACAATTAACAGATTTTTAACAAAAATCCTTCAAATATGCCTTGGGTCTGTTGCAATTTTTTTTGTACCAAAAATAAGTTTGTTTTTAGAATGGATCAGATCTAATGTTATATATATGATATTTTACCATCAGAAATCACCTTCTCTATCACTTCCTAAAAATTGGACCATAATCTATGAGTCGCCATGTATATGATGGCCTCACTGAATCGTAATCAGCTCGTTTTCCGAAAGCAACATGACGAATGTATATAAAAAAATTAAATTTCAGTGAGGAACCATTTTCAACAGCCTCTTTAGCTCAGTGGCAGAGCACTGGTCTTGTAAACCAGGGGTCGTGAGTTCAATCCTCACAGGAGGCAGCGGTGCGCTATGTTTTTTTAATATTTTTCTCACGCAGAAAAATCGAGGTAATCATCCCATTTCCCTTCCAGAAATATTTGAGATATGTAAGAAATCATTTTAAGGTCGGATAGTGCGTTTTTGATAATGAACTACGAAAGTGATCAAAAATTATTATGTTCTTCTCAACAATATTTTACATTTGAATATGAATTGATTCAATAGATGAAATTTAAAGGACTCCAGTTTTGAAGTGATTGAAATTTGTTGTTGTTTCTCATCCAAATCCAAATTTTCAGTTCTGATGATCCAAATCGTTGGCGCGAGATCTCTGTGGTAGAACTTTGAATGGAAGTCGATTTTCAGTCGAGAAGTGCAAAAGTGGAATTGTATACTTTGAAAATATAAAACGGTTGAAACTGAATATTATAAATATGAGATCGTATACCTTAGAGTCGCTGAGGAGAATATTCTGGAAAACCTGAAGAATCTTTCACAAGATTAATAATGTTGTACTATTTTCTGAGATTTCAACTCAATGATTTATGATCCTTTTCAAAAACCTAATTGTCTCTCGGGAATAAAAATTAATGGAATTGTCGAAAAGCCGAATGTTTTTTTTTGTTGAGTTTATATCAATGTGGAACTGGGTAGAGTTGAGTTAGAGCCGAAGTTTAATCCTATTGATGAATTCATCTGCCTGCATTTCAACCATCATTTACATTTTGTACTATTTTCAACATAGGTACAAAATGAAATAGCAATTCAGTCTTGAAGAGCTCTGATACAATTCAATTTGTAAAATCACTGAAAGTATATTTAGTGACCTTGATATGTATTTCCATTAGGCATTTGCCTTTTTCATCAAACATATTGGTTTGGTCCCCACAACGATAGTTGGTAAACCTAGTTGAAAAAGACTTCCATTCTCTGAAGATCATGAGGATTACAATACGAAGAATGGGAATTTGGCATTTTCTGCAAAAAGTTCACCTTATCACTATATTGCACCTCGTGCATTTTCATGAACCAAAAGTTGAGAATAGCATCTATATTGTGACTCTAAAGGAAATTGATTCAAATTTCCCCACATAATACATGTTTCTCGTTGTTGTGTAGTATAATGTGCAATAATGGCACATCATACTTTTTATATTTTCCATTTCCTAATCGAGTTATCAGTGAGTACAATGATACTAAGGTACAGTAGTACAAAAATGATATATCAAGTGCCGCACTAAACATTTTCCAATAGTTATGTCTCGTCATCTGACAACTACTATATTCATGATAATGTGATCCTTTTCTTTCGAAAATTTTGTCAGAAATGAAGAATAGAAATATTTGTATCCACTTAACATTCCTCGAGAATGAAAATCGGGTATTATTCTCGCGTTCCATTCGTATTTTTCGGATTATATTCAAAACGGTGTCGAGTTGGCAAGTATCGTATGGTGTCGTCTAAAATAGCACAGGCTGGTGGGCTATTCTCAGTTTCCAGGTCCGAGCTATACCGTCATATGATACTCGATACTAGAAATAGAAATGTTCACGGTACAATAAACCGATTTACCTAATTTTGACTGTCTAAACGCTTAGCTATGCGGTCCTGCCTGAAACATTTTTGAGGAACTATAAAAACATTCCAACTTCGGAAATCACGTCCTAACTGCAATTTAAGCAGAACAATTTTTCAAAATTAAAAATGTAAGACAAAATGCGAGTTTAGAATTTAATCGGTGAGTCCACCGATTATCCGGAATTCATGTATATCTACTCATTGGTTGAAGCAATCCACCTGAAACTCTTAGATGAATTTAAAACTTGTCCATAGTTGATTTCAAGCTCATACAAGTTTTTACCTCTGACGACAGCTGGTTACGTTAGGTTAGGTTAGGTAAATCAAACTAAAATATTGCCGTTGTATGTGCGGATTTACTCTTGGTCATTCTTGAGATAGACCACCATGAATGAAACAATTCAAATCTCAATCATTTCTTGCTGAAAATTCATAGAACATATTTTCAAACTCTATGTAAGTAAATGGAATTTACCAATAATGACAAAAGCAAAATTTCTCGGGAGCTTCATGAAGTTCGTCTAGTTGGGCAACGGCTACTTGAAAGATAAAATGTATTGAAACTGATCTTGCGAATATTGTTTTTTTTTCTGGTTTGTCTGCCTATCTGAGAAGTTTTGCAAAAACTTTTAGCGCCGCTAGTGAGAGAATTGAGTACTTAGCGTACCGGCGGACCATGATTTTCATATAACTTATTTTATTAGACATTCATTTTTGTGAAATTAAAGAATTGGCCAATAATTATAACTTTCAAAATCTTGAAATTTTGCTGAATCTACCGTTTTTTATACGCTCTCTTTGGAAATCTAATGAAAAGATTTGCCAACAAATTTACAGTATATTCATTAAGAAGTTTGATACAATGATTATGAGTAAATTCGAGAATTAGAAAAGCATTCTATGGAAGGATTTATTTAAAAAATCTATGATTTGTTTATGAGAGGTTAGAACTACCAGTCGAAATTTCATAATTCGAAATTAAAAAATGTCTCATTCAATATTAGAAAATGAATCTACGAGGAGTGTTATTTGAAAAATGTACGATATTCGTGATAGGTCAAAAGTACTACTTTTTCAAAGCGTTCCACGGAGAAAAGGCACCCAAATACAAAAACGGATTCCAGTAGTTATAATCCTAGCATATGATAACATTGCTCTATCGAACCATAATGATTGAGGTTAGAAATTCAGTTGAATTTTCGACCCTCTTTAATGAATAATCCGTGAGATTTAAACATTCCGTGTGAATGTGAAAACTCTATGATTTTCCTTTTAATAACATTTGAAACAACATTGTTAAGTGTTATAACTTAATAAAAGCAACTCTGCTGTGGTAAGCGTGAGAACTTTGGAAAATAATTGTGATAAGTTTTTCATTTGCATATTATGATTATGAAATATGCATAATTTATGGGTCTGTTCGTCTCCTCTGGTAGTACTGTGGATTTAGTTTCCGAAACATTAACGATTAGTATTTTCATATATATATATTAGTTCTTATTATTTTTTTGATAGGCAAAATTCAAGTAATACGAGAAGTTGCTGACTAATTGGACTTTCTATCCAGAAAGAACAGTTTTTCAATAGACGCAGCAACTTTTCGGGGTAGATTGAAAATCTGCCCTTCTACACTTGTATACATTCCAATATTAATTCTAATTTTTGCAGATTGTGGTAGGTTACAAACCCCAGAAACTACGGAATAAATATTGATCCACCACAAAATAATGACGTTCAAACAGTACTTAAAAATTTTACTTGCCCTCTGTAATACAACCAATCATCAAATATTCGACTCAACCCCTTTCCTCGACCGAGAGCATTAAACTCCCCTGCTTGACCGAAGAAAAAAATTTCACCCGATGTGCGGTCGAGCGGGACCACCAGGCCCAGCCGAAACGTCCGTTTCTTGGGGGTGCATCTGGTGATGGCGGTGACGAGGAGCGAACCCGCTCTCGTATCGGGTTTCACCTGCGGGCCGCCTCATCAGACGGGAAACTCAATACCCGCGAACGTCGACAGCGGCAGCACAAGGCAGAACTGTTACTTCGCCGTAATGAGGAGCAGCACGATTTTTTCGGTTCTTCTGCCGATATCGCGACGTGACTTCTGATGAATAATAATTGATCCCTCACCCTCACACCAAAGCGAAAATAATCGTGAGGCGAATTTGAGGCGGAAAAAATCGCCCCCTCTAATTACGCATACCGGGGCGAAGTTTTGACTAAAGTGGCTATATACTGGTGCTTTCAGTGTTGCGATATTATTTCAGACAAACCTGTAGTTCAAAATTACGCCTTAAGGGTGCGCTTGTGATTGAAACTCCTAGAAATTTTCGAGATCACTCGATCCTTGGAACACATTGCCAATACAGATCACTTTTGGTCAGAACAGAGAATAGAACGCGAGATCAATCTGACATTTGATCAAAACAAACTTCATCTTTAATGATTTACCTCCAAGTATAATCTTACGTTCTAGTATATTCAATCACCATTTTAAAATTTCGTAGGGATCATAAAAAAAAAACAAAAGAGAAGTTTGCTGGCAACAACATTCTAAAGTGTGCACGCGTTCCGAATATTCTATAAATGCAGTGATATGTGTTTCAGATATTTTCAGTTCAACCCAGAAGATTTTGAAAAATAATAATGACTTCACTCACCAGAAAAAAATGGCATTTTCCTACTTCACATATCCATAAAATTTGATCACAACTCTCACTACTATTCGCTCACACGAATTAACGTGAATAATATTGAGTTAAATTCTGATACTACTTCCAAACTGAGCTTTTGAATTGAGATCACAATATTATATTGCTCAAATGAAAATATCAACAATCGACTAGTTTTTCCAGCACATAGACAAGAATTCGCAACGACGTAGCCACTTGGCAACACAGGACGTGCATATGACTGTCAACTCAACTGCGAGAGTGACGATACCTGGCGAATTTTTTGAGTTACTACTACGGTCTACGTCATCAATTCTCGATCAAGTAGGCCAGATCGGTCGTCTGATTCAGTGACAATTTTTTATATGGAATAGAAACACCAATATATAGCCACAGTTCGCTGCTGACCGCGCTTTCATTGCTTCTCTTCAATTTGCCCCTTTTTGTCATCTCAATCTCAATTCAGCTGGAATTTTGCGATTATTTCCACGAATTTTATCAATGTTGCTGAATACTTTTTTCAAACTGGAGGTTACAACTGCAACCTTCATTTTGTATGAAATAACTCCAAGAATTTTCTGAGAACAACATTATTCGTTGGGAACATAAATTGATGAACCAGTTCAACGTCATTGACTGCTTGGTCCAACCCAATAATCCAATAATCCAACCCAAACTCTTTGTGCTAATTTGACAACGCTTGGAAAGAATATAAACAATATATCAACTATAGTACAGCATAGTAACCATAATTGATTTCTTTTGCTGATTCCACTGAAAGCTGAAGGGGATTCATTTCAATCATTGTACGATATTTCGTATCCTGTTTTTTATATCGCCATCAATTCAATCTGAAAGCTCTTCGAAACTTTCGCTAGTCATTAGAAAATAGATGTAGAGTCATTTTTCGTCTTGGCGAATCTGTGGCATCAAGGTATGCTCATCATCATATCATGTTGTCGTGTTTCCAATTGATTTCAAGCACCCAGTTTCTTTTTCTGAAAGTATAGCGATATCGTGACCGCCGATTTTAGCAATAGTGAAGTATGGAAAGGTTTGGTACAGAAATACATTATATTTATCTTGATAGAAAAATAGAATTTATCTTTTTTCTTGTTCTGATAAAACTTATAACGACGTCATGTTTATAACTGATATGGAGAAGTGTGAAAATCCGTCGCGACCTTCGCTTCGATTCGAGGGACCCTTTAATGATATAAAACTCGATTTCAATTCTACCACTTCGTGATCAGTGCAGAGAGGAGGAGCGCCAGACAACAACTATTGTCCTGACGAATGCCACCATGGGTATTGGATCACATCTGGCAGATACCGATGCAGAAGCACCTAATGTCCCGATGCAGGTGTTTGTGGTCATTGAAAATACAGCAGCAGGAATCAATTTTGCATTATTGGGAATGACCACATGCAGACTTCGGGCAATTGTAATTCACTACTTCATATATATGAAATATATCTGTAGCACTGAAGACTAGATGTGATGTAGAAATATAACCAAACTACAAAATGTGACAGACAATATCAATCACAAAAACTGTTGATTCAACTTGAAACATGTAAAACACGCATTGACAGAGTAGAAGCAGTGGATATTCTAAATTGTTTTTTCGAAACTTGATTCACCAAGAATTCATATTCTACATGAAGTTCGCAAGTCTGTTCATGTACATGACGAATAATATTGAACCCAGTACAGATTATTTGGGAGAAACCTTGTTCATCAAACTCAAACTCTGTGATTTTCAACAATTTGAGTTGTCTTCTTGGATAACAATTAATACATGGAAGATTATTTCCCTCAATGCGGAAAACCGATGAAACACTTGAAAGCTAGACTGTTTTTAGAGAGTTTTACAGCGATTATTTTTTTTCACTTGTCAAAAAGTGACGTTTTTGACATTTCAACCAATTGTAGCGGGTTATTCTATGGTTATTCTAGCCAATCATTGGGTATTATACTGATGAAACTGCCTGGTCCTTTCGATAAAACGTTGTTTACCTTTGAACTGTCAAAACTATACGGTTTACCGCGTCGATTCTATTGAACTGGCTCATATTTATATAAATTATTATGAATGAAGAGTTACCTTATTATTAATAGTAATTCACTTTTCACTTTTTCAGCATAATAATAACATTACACATTTCAATGAACACTCAAACACGTAAATAGCTCATAACCCCAACTTTATGACAGATATAGCGAACGACCGATTCAAATATTTAAGGTTTCCTTAACTCAAATGAAGATGGCGTACAATTAGTTGTATGTAGTTGTATGAAGAATTTGATACAACGACATAACGAATGATTTTATGTTCCTGCTGGCGCGATTTTCATTTCATAAGAAATTTTCAATTATCAACCTTGTACAATGAGAGGTGTGACGCCATCTCTTGGTATCGTCGTCATCATATTCACTGCGTAAGCATCATATCTCTTCTGGATCATAGAGGGCATACATCGTTGTTTGACATTTCAAATTTGTAAAATTTTCACCTATTCTTGCCTTCTTATGTAAATGAAATACTGACCAATTAAATTGTTCTTTCTTCTATTTGTTCAAAAAATAATCTCTCCAAATACAACTCGTTCTGCAAATTTAATAAGATAAATTTTCTTTTTCGAAACACTCAAACTTTTTTATTCTGAGGCAAAAGCATTCAAACAAACCGAATTAGATATTCAAGAATATCAATCGGTTTGTTTTCATACTTTTGCCAAATAAAAAAGTTTTTGTGGAAAATGAAAATTTATCGATCAAATTCGAAGGACTCGTGGTATTACCTTTGATTATTCACACTATATCTTTTCAACTGATTCAACTAATCAAAATAAACCTGGAGTTCGGACCATTTCACAGGTATTATATTGTAACTGCGTTCGATTTTGAAGTTTGAAGCTCAATCGACGCGTGCATATCCAATTTTCAAAATTTTGCTCATGAAGAATCTCGTGTATACCTAATAATTCAAGATAAAATCCCCCGACTTGCGTTCTTGGTATTTTATTTAATTATTATACCCCCAAGTCATTCGGTATGCAAAATTTCGAAAATCATGGATATACAGCACACATTTTGACCGTCGGGATACAACCCCCGACGATAATACTCTGATAACGTAGTAAGATATAGTTGTTCACTTATTCCAAGTCGTATATACCTGTCTTTGTCGCGAATCAAAGATGGTTCGATTGCATGTTTTCCACATCTGCCTTTATCGAAGTACGGCACACGTTATTAGGAGGAATTCTGCATTCTGGAAAATCTACGACTTTTGATTATATTGCATAAACCAAGTATAAGAGGCCTCGGAAATTGCTCCTTTTTGTCAATTTGGTATGATCTTAAGTAGGAACGGCATAATTTAACCAAAGACTAAAACATCCTGATAGCAACACATTGAAAGTAAACGTTACCAAGGTGTTCGACTTTGTTCTTGAACCTTCATTATATATTATCCGAGCAGGAAGATAATGACTTAAAGTGTCACTTGACATGAGCAAAACAACATTGTTATTATCACAGCTATCATTTCCATCTACGAACAAAGTTCGCATTGGTTTTGATAAAGTAATCCATCTGGAAAATACTCACCAGCAAATCTGGAGATTACACCTAGACCCTTTGATGAACAATCTTGATGAAAGTTTTTGAGATCTTCATCTCAGCTCATTATATTTCATTGAAACTAAATTGAGCCGTGACTTTTTCTACAATTGAATAATCTCCTTGTGAATTGTAAATTGTGAATCATTACCCAGAATTATTTTTGAGATATATAAATCACAATGTTTATATAACCAGTTGCCATTTTTATTCTCTATAATAGCCTCCAAAATGGCAAAAATTGTTGCGAAACTTGGAAGATGAAAATCTTTGTAATTGTCTCATTGCTAGTTATGATAGCCCCTTACCAAAAATATCTTTATATCCATATGTTTGAGATACCGGTGTAGACTGCTTTTATTGAATGAGATGTGAGAATATGTTAACTGGTGGAACGTTTTTTGAAGTTGATCTCTACCTCCCTATGCCTACATAGATACTCATCGTTTCGTATATTGAATATTATGCTGGAATCCCAGGTGGTATAAGTGTAAATTTATACTTCTGAAATTATTTTGCGGATATTAAAATAGTTTTATATGGAGTTTTTTTTTACATTCTTTCATATAGCCAGGAGACGTTTACTGAATTATATTGAATTTTCTGCAAAATATCAGCATCGACCACAGGAAGTTTCATCTGCTTATCACATAGCAAAATCTGAACTCACGTTGTCCGGTAGGATAGAATTATAAAATCGATAAAAAGGAATTACACATTTGCAACTACTTCCCAATAGATCAAATTTGAATTTATATGGTATACCTGGCTAGAAAACTAAATTTCAGATTAAGATACGACAAGGAATTGAAAAAAATCGATTTTTAGCATAAATCGAAAGTTTTTTATCAAGATAGAGTAGAAAAGAATAAGAATATTAGCGCACGCTCTTTGTTCTCCCAATATATTGCAACAAAGCATATCCGAGAATTCAGAAGCCCCGCATTGTTTTACCAACAAACAGCAGTTTGTAGGGCTTGGCATCGCGGTAGGCCGAGGGGATGAGAGAGAGGAAAACGCTCTGTGGAAACGACGGTGTCGGATTTCACCAAAACAACGAAGTCTGTTCAAACATCCTCCCCCGTCATAGCAGGCCACTGCCGAAGGCAGGACAGGACTAATAGCGAGAACGAAATAATTCTCGATAAAAATTTATCACATATTCATTGTATGAGAGGATGAAGCTGACAATTTCCAGAATCACTTTGAACTGATTCATTGGTATTCGACGAAAACCTAAAAGTGATTGTAGATACAAAATAAACGTGATTGTTGATAGGGAATTGACGTGAATGTATCGGTGAAATAATTGACAAAAAATAAAGAGAATCGTCAGCTCGTCGTTAAATCAGAAATGTTAACACTGTTACACTCAGAAATCTCAAAGTCAAGTAGATAATTAGGTTACTAACAGTGTTTTCTGATACTCAAAGTGAAAGTAAATATATTATTGAAGTCACAGAAATATATAGTTCTTAAATTCCATTCATAGTCGGAACATTTGTATAAAAAATCTGAGTACGAGTCCGAAACGATTGAAGAGTTTCGGGAGTTTCAGGAAACCCATACACAAGTCGAAGTCAAAAAAAGTGCACGGCGAGGAATTCTCGGTTGTTTGAACGGTCGTAGAAATGGGAAAAAAGCTAAAATGCATATGAGAGATTTTTGAAAAAGAGTGAAAACCGAAAAAATCACTGACTGGAAATACCTGTCAAGATGGAATGGAATGACCCGAAAGGATATAGCTTGTTAGAAGAAAGATTTTTTTGGGATATTCTCATTGGCAAACTATTATCAAAATAGCACATGACTGAGAAAGCTGATGCTTCAATTCGTAGAATTCAATATTTCAAACTGTTATGATTTTTCACTAATGATTATATCTATTCATTTTGGGACAAAGACAGAATATTCAGTATTTTGGTATGCTGTTGACTCTCCTCTATTATCAATTCTGTGAAAATAATCTGATCACTGTTACCTTCCTTTGCGATCAATAATACTGAAAATGTCCAGGCCGGTCCTGACCAGAAAATACTTTATCAACCACCGCGATGGCCTGATGTGCGCAAACTGGGTAAACAGAAACTTTTCTTCCTTCTGGAAAGCTTTCAACTGGAAAAAGCTTGCAAGGCACAAACCTGTGAGTTTTTCCCAATAACACATTACTCGATATCATCCCTGTCCTGATCTCCTCATATATTTTCTTTTCAATTCTGTTGTTAGAAAAAATTTCAAGGCAACATACTATGACAGTAAAAAGTTTCAGAAACAAATACAGGTACTACCTCACTGACGAGCTTACTAACCACAATGTTCACTCCTGTTGTTATTATACTTGACCTGCTGAACTACTAAGAATGTGTTTCAATGAATATGTCATCATACGGTTGGAAACACAAATTTCTTATATTGTTTGAAAAGGTCACCGAAAGTTCTGAAAACAGGTTTCCAAAAAAGATGAAACCTTCAAAATTGTCAATATTTTTATGTATTACATTTTCATGGACTCGGAGAAGAAAGTTTAACCCCTTAGCTGTTGCCACTGATTTGATAACAACGCAAGCCAAATATTCATTGTAGGTTCTTTACGAGCCATTGATGACGAATAAGATTTTACCAGAGTGCATTCTTCAGTTAAAACCTATAATATCGTATAGATATAACTGAAGAATTCATGTTGTGTTGTAGTTCAAAAGATTTATTTTACATGCCTCAAAGTCATTCCATACATGTGAAGATAATGACACGAGAATTGTGCCCCAGGCGTTGGCATGATTTCCAGTTAAGTCCCAACACTGTATACGGAATCGAACAATTACAAGCTTTTGACTGTGATATTGGGTTGGGTACATGAAAAATTGCAAATTGACGTGAGTGGTTCTAGGTTAATTGTATTTGTTCAACTCAACAACAATCTGAAGAACATTTGGCTTTTTGCAAATGGAACTTTTATCCACATTCACCTTCAAATTTTTGTTACAGTAGCCAGACAAGCTCCGAAAAACCTCACCTGGACTCCAGCGGTTCCGATAGCGAAGTTGAAGCACACAAGATGTCAACGTACACCCCTAGCGGAGTTATCCAAACGCAACTCAACCCATACCAGACGATGGCAGCACCAGCCCCCTACCCGTGTCAACCAATGTATCAAACCCCCCCAGAAATCCTGCACGATTATCAGACGTTGTGACAATGGTTGACAGTTCCGCAGGATCACACTGCCAATGGCAATCTGTAAATAGTTGTAATTTAGTCAAGATTTAAAAGGTTCAAGTATCTAAAAGGCTGCGAAAATGTATATAAATATATTTGATTATAAATGATATTTCCGACCCTGAAAATGGGTAATATTTGTTTAAAGTCATAAGTCATGAATATACTGATAATAATAATAATCGCATCAATAGAACACAAGGAATTTATAATATCACCGGTAATCGGTGTATCCGTGGTGTGAGCTATAATTTGTAATTTCCTTTATGTAGAATGATAGTCGTTCGAACTTTCATTGTTTATTATTGAATCATTTTGAAACCTAATGATAATATTAATGACAGTTATTTTCTCAAGAAACTACAAAATATTGAAGAATGTTTATGAACACTGTTAAGAAATGGAAGGGGCTCTTGCTAGAATCATGATTAAAAAACTCAAAAACATAAAAATGAAATCAGGTTTATTCTGGTGAATCTTGAATAACTTTCAATATTGACTTTTGGTTATTGAAAATATTCGACAACTGCTATAGAAGAATATTATGATGCACCATCGAAATTTCTGAAATAACTTGTTGGTACTGGTTTTTCGATATGATAAAATATTCAATTCCTGAAAAAGTTGAAACAAATTTGGAATATTGAAAATTTTTGATGTGCACCATAATTACAATTTCTGCCATTCTTGAATATTTCTCAATAATCTAGTGATATTCGAGAATCAATAGACCACCAGAATAGACCTCAATAGCGAATATCTACTAGGAATCGAAATGTGATTATACTCAATTTGAAATTTCTTTCTAATAATATCATTCAATATTGTTTCAGTTATTGATATGTTTCAATTATTCACCAATATTGGGAGAACTATTCGAATGGCAGAGATATTCGAACCGGTAATGTTTAATTCGAAAGGTTATGTAGATGACTGGGCTAAATCGTTGACATAACACAAATAGTCAAATTCTGACATGAACCTTATATGCAACGACGAAATCAATTAATTTTCTATTCGATGAATCGAAATATTCAGCATATCAGAAAATATTTCAGCTGGAAATTTTATTAAACAAATATTTCATACAATACAAAGTACACAGTTATTGAAAATTATAATAATTGTATAATTTCTCATGATAATCAACACTAATAGCTATTTATTTAGCTTAAAAAATATCACATATCTAATTTAACAACATATTTCTTTATAGTTATTGATAATTATTACATTTGAACAATTAGACAGATCAATAGCAGGAGTAGAATAAACATCAAAACAATATAATATTATATCTGAATCAAGAAATCATCTGACAGCAGTATAACATCACCTCCACAGATTCGCCAGTAATCCAACCGATATTTTCTGACAGGTTTCAAAGTATCCATTATATTCAATTGCAATTAGAACCTCTTCTATTCAACATTTCTTATGATCATCCTCATTCTGATAAGTTGAAACTGAATCCAAAACGTTCACCTTCTCAAAGCTCATTATATTTGAATAAATATAAAGCTGAATGCAAACCTACTATGGCTCATGATGATTTACAGAATCGTTGATAGGTAGAAATATAAAGAATCACTTTGGAATCTGTTCGAAAGGTTATTCGAACACTAACTGCAGTGAACAAAGTGTATCTCAATGTTGATCAGTATCACTACTTTGGTTCGGGTTTGAAAGCCGTCGTTTTTGAAATTTATTCCTGACGTTTCGCTGGCGTGAGTGGCTAGCTTCTTCAGAGGCTCATACATCCTGAGTTAGACTTCAATGTAGGCTCTGAAGGAGCTAGCCACTCGCGCCAGCGAAACGTCAGGAAGAAATTCCCAAAAACGACGGCCTCCAAACCCGATCAAGTTGTGAAAACCTAAAATATTGAAAACCTCGGCCGTGAAAGCCTCAGCCATTTTGTCAATGTTGATCATTATGTTTTGGGAGAACTCCATTTTATTTTACTTTACAATCGTTTGACTGTCATGGAAATGGCGATTTTTTGAAAATTCAATGAATATAACTTCCGAATACAGAAAAAATAATTCCTAGAATCATGTACAGACGATAGATTCTTACATATAAAGAGATTATTAGAACGGAGACACCCTTTGCGACCAAAGTTTCTTCCACGAGAACATTAAATGGGAGGCTTCATCATTGGAAAATGATCGTCCTTTGTTATTTATATTACTTCAACTGAAATGATTTTCGGTCACAATCATTCGAAAATGTTCACATTCGTATCCTACTTTAAAGATGGGAAGTGAGCAATCGTTCACTCATAAGAAGACGAGGTAGGAAATAACTTTTTCGATCTGTTCTGAAACATTCCAACCTCCCTGTTTTACATTCATACATTCATTAAAAAGTTTGGCCAAGGGTGCTGAGATATCCCTAACTATCAACTTCAACACAGCTGCATGCAATCCAAAAATGTCAGCAGCTTTTGAATTTTTCGAATTGGTGACCATTCTGGAAATTTCAAACTCATCAGTAGGATGCAACCAGAAAGTTGAAGTATTGGGAGAAATTTTGACGATGAAATCATCCAGTCGACTGTGGTTGAAATTTGTAATGGTTTGCATTAAGTTATTCACATAGTCATTGAAGAATTTTGCAAAATCGTCAGGCAGTATGTTGTTATCTTTAAGATTATTGCTTTTACCACGATGTTTATTTATTATTTGCCAGGCGGCCCTCTGTCTATTGTCAGAATCCGATATTATTTTTTCATTTGAGAAGATTTTAGTCCTATTAATAAGCATCCGATATTCTTTCTTTAATTTATTGAGAAGTGCAAAATTATCGGAGGTCCCTGTTACTTCTGCAATAATTTGCACTGCATCGAGCTTATTTAATCTTCAATTTCAGGAACTGTCTTAATGTATTCACTGAAATCAGTGGTTTTAGGATTGATTCGCTTCAAAGGAAAATGACAATTGAACATATCAGACAGAGTAGGGGAAGGTTGGCACCCTTCGTACAGTTTTTGTTCCCATTCATGCCGACTTGAGATAAATCATATATTTGTTCTTTTTTTTAATTCAATTTATGGCACATACATTTAACTTTGTACAATTGACAAAAAAAAATGATGAAACACAATACAACTTCTTCTAGGTAATTTGAAAAAAAAGTGGGGGAATGTATGAATGTACCCCTTGAATGGGGCGCTTTCGTACATTATATGGGGTACCTTAGTACACTATGGGGTAGGTTCGTACAAATGTTTCAAGAACAAATTCTTTACCAAAAAAACCCAAAATAATATTAATAAAAAAATATCTATACTTAATGAATATAACAAAGAAAACATATTGCACTTCTATAAAACTTAAATTTACATTCCAATGAGATCAGAAATGATTATAATAATAATTAGTATTCATTGTACATTGAATGAGGTCAAATCTACCAAAAAATTTAAAAGATTAGAGGTTCTCGCAGTAGTAGATGAAATTGGATCTGGTAGTATTAATATAATATCTGCAAGGTCAACCATTCCTTCGTCCGTTACAGTTGGAAAAACAAATGTCCATGAAGATGATTTTTTTCTTAAGAATGAAACTTTGTATTCTGTCTCACTGAAGTGACTTTGAACCTGTCCTACATAATATAAAACATTTTTCTTTTTTTCGAATTTCACTAAAATGAATTTTGAATCACTAATATTTTCTGGAACTACTTCAATCCTTACTTCGGTTTCCATCTCATCAAGAACATCCACACTTGATGTGGAACTCTCTCGCAAACTAATACTAACATCGGAATCGCTACTCTCAGAGACTGTTTTTGTTTTTTTATGACTCAGTTTTGATGTTTCAATGTCTGTGTCATTTAAAAAAGATAAAGCGCGTTTTTTTTCCTTAGCTTTGAACCTCCTTTCTTTTTCCATTTTCTTCATCGTTTTAATTTTTTCCATTTCCTCTATTCTGTCTTTTTCAGGTGTGTCTGTGTATATGCGAGACTTTCCCGGCTGCCTTCCCTTCTTTGTTTGCATCTTCTTTTCAATTTTAGGATATGGGCGAACCATTTCTGGAGTTATTAACTTAGAGGTAGAGGCTTTGGCTAGTTGTGGTGCTAGTGGAGTTTCTATTAATTGTAAAAGTGTTGGCTCCTTTAAGGTTTCTAGGCGATTTATTGGTGTTTGAGGGACATCTTGAATGGAAATATCAGTGGTTTGATCCACAGTGAGAGAAATATCTTTGGTATTTGAAGTAGATTCAGCAGACTGATAGACTTGAACTGGGGCAAATTCCTCATCACTAAACGCCAGTGTATTGAATGGCCAGATCCCAGGCTTACTGAATCCACTCAAGATATTTTTAGCTGTGAATGATTCAAAATAAGCTATTTGTGCTAGTTTTGGAATATTGTATATATTAAGAGTTTTACCAGGATTATTTACATGCCAATCGTTAAACGCGGTTTTTAATTTTGATTTAAATGGACCAAATACACCCACGTCCAATGGTTGCAAACGGTGGGATGTGTGTGGCGGAAATGAAAGGTAGTTTATTCCGTTTTCACGGGCATAGTTGATAGCTGAAAATGAAAAGTGACTTTCGTGGTTGTCACAAAGTAACAAAATAGGGTTTTTTGTAGATGAACTCGTGAATTTTTGTAGATGTTTCAGAACTTCTACAAAGATATCCGAATTGATCCAACCACTTTCATTAGCCACTCCCATACTGCCCTCAGGAGCTCCTTCCATACTGGCTTCTGGAGCGCCCTTAAAATGAACGCGAGGAAACACAAATAGAGGAGGGATTGTGTTTCCACTTGCTGATATGATAGCTCCAAATGTAAGAAGTTCTCCTCTCTCGGCAGAAACTAGTTGGCCCACTTGTTTCTGCGTTTTTTCTGCCAAAATTTTAGGTGTATTTAGTACGGTCGATATTCCGGACTCATCAAAATTGAAAATCCTATCTGAAGAAAATTTATGTCTATTGTAAAGTGATTCTAGATTTTTGTAGAATTCGTTCACAGCTTTTTTATTAAAACCAAAGGACCTGGCAGCACTCCTGTTCTCTGGCTTTCTTAAACTTAAATTTTCATTGCGTTTCCGAAAACCATGCACCCAATCTTTCCCCGTCATCTTATTCTGATCCCAACTTGATGGATGTGCAATATTGTTGGCTGTGGCAAACTCGTAAGCCAATTTCCTGACTTGTGTTAATGTTAACCCATAATGCTTTTTTGAGCATATCACAATATATTCATTTAAAAGAGATTCCTCTTCTTTTGAAAATACTTGTGTTGATGTATATTTAGAATTGAAGGTGCGTTGTGTATTTTCATCTACATCAAGTTTACTTCTAATTTTTTTTATACGACTTTGTAGGGTTGATGCCTTAATATTATATTTATCTGCTGCTTTCCTGTAAGACAACTGGCCTTCCATTACTTCATGTACGGCTAAGGACACTGACTCTTCATCCACTTCAGTATTTCTTGTACCCTTCTTTTCATATTTTCGAACCATGGTTCTGTAAAAAAAAATAGGAAATGTATTGACATAAAAGGGGTAGATTCATACACGTACGAATCTACCCCTTATGAATGTGTATGAATCTGCCCCAAAACGCACCGATTGTTTTCTAATTTTCTACAGAAAAACTTGTTAAAAATACATGCAAATTTGATGTTATACCATATTAAAGACAGTATTCGCTTACCCAAAAAAAATATTTCGTCTTGATCACAAATAAATTTTAAAATTTATGGGACTTGTAAAGTATACAATCGAAGTTACTCATGCACCGCTGAAACACATTCAATGCTCTTACTTCACTGGCCGGTGGGCGACTGAAGTGAAATGACGTCGACTGATCGTGGACTGTTAGAACTATGTATTGTACCCTAGATACTAGCGATTGCGCGCGATATTTGACCAGTGGCGGTGTTGTATGAACGTGCCCCGTGTACGAAGGGTGCCCACTTTCCCCTATTGACAATATAAGAATCTCCCTCATTAGGATCATTAATACATATCTCCCAATTCATTACGTTAACTGCACTAGTGAAATTCAAAATCGTCTTCTTCGTCATAGGACGAAATGCGAAACCATTAGCACACTTTTGTAAGGTACCTCTCACTGTAAACACAATCCCAAGATGATCAGATAGAAAAGGATCAATAACATCAACGCTAAGTTTATTGTCATCAAATTAGAAAACAAATTATCAACTCGGGTTTTACTCGTTTTTGTTACTCGAGTATCGACGAAGATCCTCTCAAACATATTATGCTATAGAAAAATGTTTTTACAGGCACTAGTTTTGTGGTCAATTTGTTTAAAATTGAAATTAAAGTCTCCTACAACTATTAAATTATCATTCAAACTTGTTTTTTCTGTTAGCAATTTATCCAGATTATTTGAATATATTTCACTGTTACCACTAGGAGAACGATATGAGCAACATATTTTCAATTTGAGGTTTTCAACTTCAAAAAGACAAAATTCAGAATCTATTTCTACACAGTACTCAGTAACATTTATGTCGCACAATATTAAACACCACATATCCACCACACATTATCTAGGTACCGAACGATCAAAAGACACAAGGGTACTGACTTTTCACCCTCAAATTTCCAATCCCCTTCAAAAACTATAGTCTTTTTCAGTCTTCACCAGCCATTTTCTTAAGTACGGCATCTGCTGCACTGTCGTCATCAGGGCCAGTCTATTATTATAATTGTCCGATTCTTGAAATGTTATTGGTTTGGCAAACACATTCATTGAACCGAAACCGAAATTCACATACGTGTAAAAATCTTTAACCTCTGCGTAAGTGAATAACATTACCCAATAATGATAATTGCATTTGTTGTAGGCTGAGTTTGTCTATTTGCAACGCCTATTTGAAATGCAATATGTATTGAAAATAATCTTGCGAATTTATTTCATATAATTATTTTGAATGCCTGTGAATAAAATATTGTACAAACCTCGTCAAAAGATGAAATTTTTCTCTCAAGAAATAGCATGAAGCAATACTTTACATTCTATAGGAATGATTCTTCCTCGGTATATAATTTTCTTTTGATAAAATCAAATGACATTCGTTATAGGTCGAAGAAGTCACGAATTAACTCGTCAATCAGAGTTTCGTTTCGTTTAGAATGGATGCCATCTTGCAATCGAATCAATTATAAAAAAGTAATGTCTGTTTTTTCGAAGATGGTCCCTTACGTTTTTATATCCATTAATTTGAGTTTCAATTTGAGTTAATAAAAGCATCATGATCTTATGTTGAATTGAAAGTGGTATTCGAGGTTTCTACCAATATACTGCCATTTTAACATTTCACGATTGTATTTGGGAATTTGATATAAAAAAATATCAATGATGATGTTTCCATTTCAAATTTTCCAAATTGAATCCTAAGAATTTTCGAGGCGTGGCAAAGAAATACAGAGCATTATTTTCGATTTTCAACAAACCTGTTATTTGATAAAAATTTTACTTTCTGTGTGTCGTAAAATCTCACTGTTGATGAATGATCTGATGATATGATGTTTCTTCAGTCGTGACATTTCATACTTTAATCAATTATTATCCTAATAATTTTATTATTTATTATGCTATCACCCAATATTGTATATTTAATATTCAATTTCATTCTTAATATTGGAATATCAGTATTGATCATATATGGAATTGCTTACAAATTCTAAGAAGCAGCAACTCATATTCCAATACATATGCCACAGAACACAAAAATATGATGGTGTCAATAGACTTCGACTATCTGTCATGCAATACGATTTTGAATAGTGTGATAAATTGTAATTTATTTCGACAAAATAGTTAGTTGTGAGTTATGAGCTGTATTTTATTCGGGAAGTGGATGCGGATCAAATGTTTCCACGAAAAAAATGCGGAAAAGCCATCGTTTTTTCCAAAGATAATCAAATGATTTTACATACTTGGATAGAGTGAATCCAACGACTAAACCCAAATTTTGTGCGCAAAGGGTGTTTTTATGGATTTTACAGATTTTTTATTCTGTACAGTTTTCTGTGGACATTCAATTTTGTTGTACAGTTGGGGTGAACAACCGTTACATAAATATGGCGCAATAGTTTTTGGTTTGTACAAATATGCCGTTGCCTATCTGAATTTGTTTCTGTAATCTGTGACATACTCTTTGGTCTTCTCGAAGATCACACTAAAAAATATGCAAACATTAGAAGTTCCAATTTTTCGAAAGCAGCAAATACTGTACTATTTTATATTAGTGCGCATTGTATATATTATGCTTGAAAATAATAATGTATTATTCAGTTTTTCACCGGAAAATGTGGATTGCATTTGTAAAATATTTGTTAGATCTTATATTTATTTTTATCTTTAAAAGATATTGTTATTATTTTACCCAACTTGTATTGGTCATTGATTGTATCTCAAATAAACGAAATAATTCCTATCAGATATTTTGTTATAGTTTTGAATTGTGAGTTGATCAGATAAGAAGTGAAGGCGATCCAGCAGCTATGAGTATTTTTTATCGAGTACCCGCCTGCTTTGACTTTTTCAACTCGTTTTAAAGAATTATACCTAGTTACTGAACATATTTTGTACAATGTATATAAATTCTGCACAAAGCGTAGATGCAATTATTACCGGGAATGGCTCGTTTTCCATAGCAAATTATGTATTTTTTCAGTTGTTTTGAATCGAACTACTTATATCTGGAAAAAGTCATTAATGCATAAAACGTACTTGAATGAACAACAGCACACAGTGTATAAAAATATTTTTGTTGTAATAAAATTATTCAAATTAACTTCTTTTTTCTTATTTCATAATTATCTTATACAAGAGTAACGCTCAGTATTTTCTTTGGAATGTCATGGCCAATGAACACGTGATTACTTTTCCATATTTGGCTCAAACTAGTATAGGTATCTTCAGAAATCAATATAATTCATTGGTGAAAGGCACGTTGAATGTTAGATCTTTCAAGTTGGTGTTGATAGGCTGAATGGCATAGATTTTCAACTTTAAGAGATTCCTATCATACAATTAAATTATCTATACACCAACCATCATAAGAGCAGTCAGAAACTTCAAATAAGGAATAATAATTGTTTAATTCAAATTTTCATTCCAAATAATGAAAAATTCAAACGTATAAATTTTCCTTTAGAGAAAGTACCTGAAGGAAAATTAGGAAACTTCCATTGCGAAAAACAGTTTTTCCTACGACCACATAGGACATTGACACATATTGCACTCTCTACCCCCGTGAAAAGTGACATATATTCTGCGGAAAGTACTTTTCGCACGATTGTCAATAAGCCCTCAAACCCATGAATCATGTAAGATTCACAGATGCAATCATTAATTGCTCCTCCCTATTGTTATTATCCATATAAAAACTAGACTGATAGGTAACTATATAATTATTTATGAAAAATTAAGAAAAAGAATTGTATTATATATAAGTATCAATGTAACATTTTCAAATAAACGTTATTCATCGTTACATCCTCATTTCACTATAAAAGTTATTGCAAATAATTCATGTGCACTTTTTATAGAAACAATATTCAAACATAGATTGACACAGAAATGCTTGGGATTAGTCTGACAACCCAATATACTAAGTGTGTATTCAGAGTTCACACAATAATAATATATTTTCAACAGTTTTAATATAAATAATAAGTATTTATTACAATTATCTTAACATTGAAGCAACGATTCTGGCCGACGCCATTGATTTATTATTCATCATCATCAACAGTCAATTAGTAAGTACCCTTCTAGGGACTGTCAAGTTGCTGTTAACGTGAGTTCATATTGTACCGTATATTACATGATCTGATATATACGTATTGTTTGTTGAAATTATAAAATATGTGGTCGTAAGAAAAATAGTGTACATCACTTTCGCACACTATTTTTCCTACGACCACCTATTTTATCAAACAGTACGGAAATATCAGGTCATATATGCTGTGATATGAATTCACCTTAACAGCACACTTTCCGCACTAGTAATGTAATATACCATATCGAGTTCTGCCTTGCTGGTTTCCGAAAATACCTGTATGTTTCCCATTTGAATCTGTTTGTAGATTTATATTGGCTACCCATACATCAATTCACTTTCTTTTAATTTGACGATTTGTTTCGTTAATATTGTATTGTTTATGTTTACAATCAATTCATTGTGCTACTGTTTATGTCCTCCAAGAATAATAATGGGATGTCCACCAAGGACGTCCTTGGGATATATAATCTTTCCTTCATTTTTTCAAGTAATAATTCATTCAAACAAATATGAATATTGAGCATTTTAGCATATTCATATTTGTGGTCCAAGTCATGGTAATGACTAATATGTATAGGACATATTACTACTTTTAAGGTTGTCGTTTTGACAATGTCCTGAAAATTACAATGGGTGCATACTTATAAGAACAGAAGGAAGGAAATTGAGAAAGTATATATATATATATATATATATATATATATAGAGAGAGAAAAAGTCCCCTTTTCCTCTCGTCTCTAGGATTCGGAAAAAAGTTTTCTAGTAAGGTAAAAAAAATCGTTTTGTAACTTCAATGTATGCTCACTTCCATCACATTCATTAGATTATTTGTTGAGATATTTTCATGCAGTCGATTAAAATCAACTGGGACTCGTTAAATGTGCAATGCGGATATTAATGGAACATCCAGATTACGTTTTTTCGAAAACAGAGTATAACATAAAATTTGCAATTGATCATAGATCTTGAACGTTCCCGTGAGCCCACTAGCCTATAATAATATCGAACAAACCAAGGAACACATAAGACTTTTTGATGTTTTTGGGATAATGTGTCCCTAATCATTTGAGGTATGATGGGAGAATTACAACATCAGGAATAGCAGTGTTTCGAATTATTTCGTTCTCTCAAGAAGGATATTATAGAAAATTTGCAAATTCGTCTAATACTTACGTTGGTTATGTTACAAGATGTGAATTATTAATTTTCTTCGATTTTATAATGCCTGGGAAAATAAAAACAATGAAATTCAAAAGTCTTATAATTTCAATTTTCCTTAGCAATTGAAACCAGAAGGATGGATGTTACAGCTGTTGGGCTTGGCGTTGCCCTTGATATTTATATTAGACCATTTGAAGTTATTGCAGGCCCCAGTAGCACACAAGATGTAGACTGGCATAGACATCGGTCCATTCATAGTTCCAGATATCCCACTGATGAAGAGGCCGTCGACTGGAACATTGTTATTTGGTGGTCCAGTAGGACCACCATTATTTCTGTAGTTTTGCTCTACGTTGATTACATACCGATTTATTCCTGAAATTGAATATAAGTATGATATTTGATGATATCCTGAGTATTCGTAAGAATTTGGGTAATCCGCATAGGTACCATCACAATATTCGACATTTTTTTAATAACTGCGACTCACCTGACATTTGAATATTGCTGTAAGTTATTCCAGTCATCTTTCCTTTGCCTCCATCTGCGACAGATTTGATGTGTATTCCGTTTCGTGAATTGATCACATGAGAGTTTTCGAAATGTACGTTCGAAATTACATTCCTGGTGTAATTAGTTTTACTCATTCCTGCTGCCATACTCAAACCGTGACCCCCGTAGCACCATAGATTAGTGAATCTCATATTAGTACCATCATTTATACATATGCAATCGTCTTGGTTTCTAACAACGATGCCGTCAAGTACAATGTTGTTGGATGCGGCGAAATCAAACCCGTCAGTGTTCAGAGCTACATTTTTCTGGAAATTTGAGATTATAAAATATTATATTATATAATGAGTGTCCTATGTATTGCAAGCTTTACTTATTCTCAATATTTTTTCCAGGGAAACAACAAGATAATAAAATATGAAAGAATACAGTAACAACTTACGAGTAAATGAGGTTATTTGGCATATGTATTGGAAGGATACCGCAATAGCATCTTTATGATTGAAAAACAACTCCAAGCGAACAATATTATATTCAAATTTATCAATGTACGAATTAAAATTACATAATATTGTCTGCTTGGAGTAGTTTTTCAATGATACCGATGCTATGGTGGTATCCTATCGATATATATATATATATATATATATATATATATATATATATATATATATATACATCTGTTATCGTTAGGTGTATGAGAGTTCACATGTGATGTTCATTGTAGTTTCCCTGATGATGGAATGAAATATAATTCCGAAAGCTTGGACATACTTAAAAGAGTTTTTTTTGACGTGCTGCACTCCCCAATATTCACTAGTGTGTACCTAACTAGTCAGCAAAGACTACCCATCAATATATATATATATATATATATATGGCGAACAGAGATTTGTTTTTACCTAATCAGAAAAAAAATGTTCATAAACAGCTCATCCAATCCATCTTGGCACAATCTCAGTTACACACTGTAGATCATGAGTAAGTACACCCTCTGCAATTTAAAAAACCCAGCTGGTCAGGGTCCTGATTCTGGAGTTATCTTGTGATGCTATTTTGCAGTCCAACACACTTATTCCATCGTTTTACTCATTCGACAAACGTCGTTTGTGGAACATATTTCGAGAATCGAGCTCCAGACAGAAACGAGTTTGGTTTTTACGGGAAAATGATAGTACAGAGTACAGACTCAGTGCTATGCGATTCATTTGAGTACTTCCTGATTTCCCTTTCCATTATTTTATGCATTTCATTGTTATATACAATAAAAATACATGTACATCATATAGTTCTAACACTAGCAGGTCGGGTTTCTTTCAAAATTATACTAGGAAGTATCCGAAAATAATATCCGGATACTTGTGTCCGAATATATTTTCAAGTGAAAGTATTCGTACTTTTTGAAAATTGTCCGGATACATTTTGAGTATCCGTATTCGGTATTCGGATACTTTTTTCAAGTATCCGACCCAACTCAGCCTTCAGATAGTGCGTTAATAAATTCAGAGGTTATCCTTGAGTCTGACCTCAGGTTCACTGGACATATAAAAAAATAGAAAAAGCCCACATGTATTCGAAATAGCTGTATGGTCATCGTTTTATCCAAACTTTGGAAAAAATGCGTTGCGACAGTTTGATGCTTCGCGATTTTAACTACTCTGACTTCATATATGCGCCATACCTATATATTTCAGATCAGAAAAAATACAGAAATTTCAAAATTCTTGCTGTATTTTGATTTGTAAAATTAACCGACTACGATTCAAATTTGGGGCCATTCAAAAATACTCATTGCCTCTACATGTTGATCGTCTAGAATGTTTTGCCACAAACTTATCACTTTTTCCTGATCTCCTCTTGTGATTCGAAAACTAGTTTTTTATAGGGATATCTCCGCAATGAATGAAGAACAAAAGAACTCACTCAAAATGCCACACCATATTTGTTTTCCTTCAGACAAGAATCGTAACCAGAACAGATCAAAGCAGTTGCACAGGTATTATCTGGACAGGAATTATTTTTTGTCTTTCTTCTCCGAATTAAAAATATATCACAACTCTTATTGAAGAGGTAAAATCAAAAAATATCGAAACACTCTCTGTTGATTGGTACATGTATATCATCTAAAAACATTTGATTGATTCACTGAAAGGAAGAAGGGGTCCGCACCGATCCAGTGCTCAATCGAATTCGAACGGCAATAAGGCCTAAGAGAAATAACGCCCAGGAAACGCCTGCCATTGGAAAAGCCTTCATGCCATATATGAGAGGTGTGACAGATCTAGGACAAACGTTGAAGAAGCTACTATCCCAGATGACATAGGCAATTGAGATACATAAACACAAAGACAATTTCAACAGAAAGGAAGAAGGCATAAACATCAATAAGGTCCAGTTACCCGTACTGAAGAAAATACATATCAAGCCTAGTAATAGAAATCAAGTCACGCCCATCTTTAACAGAATATCAGTGGACGTCGGTCACGAGAGCATAGGAAAATCGGACAACTTGAACGTGCAGTGAGAACGAGAACATGGCGTCCGTTACCTCACAGTCTTTGAAAATGCCCACCACAGATGTCTAGTAATAGAAATCAAGTCACGCCCATCTTTAACAGAATATCAGTGGACGTCGGTCACGAGAGCATAGAAAAATCGGACAACTTGAACGTGCAGTGAGAACGAGAACATGGCGTCCGTTACCTCACAGTCTTTGAAAATGCCCACCACAGATGTGGGCGAAACGTCAGGATTAAAAATCTGTGGACCACGGCAAATAAACCCGGATAACCCCCCAGTGCCAGTATTTTGTTGTTTCGAAATATTGGGTTAGCTTCAATTTCAATTCAATTTTCAGTTGGGAGGAAATGATTGAATATTTGTCTTTCATTTTCGGGGGGCTACCGCCGCTTATTGACCCCACGGATCCGCAGCTGACGTTTGCGAAGCTTTATAATGCTTTTCTCCGGAGCATTTCACCTATTATCGTTTGAGAGTAAATGATTGACCAAATTCCGTCATTGGCTCTTAGTCTACATTTTCGAACAAAAATGATTCGAATCAGAAATGTTATTGTCTAATTCTCCATCACTGTTTGGTTGATTTGAGTGAAAATGCGCCTACCCCATTTTTTGGATCACCAGCCGAAGTGTCGATATGCCAGTTAGAAAGAGTTAAACCATTACTTCCGAAAACAGCGACACATTGGCGAGGGCAGTTGTACATGTTAATATTTTTGAAGACTGATCCACCCGAAGCCTGAATGGACATGAATTTCGGCTTCTTTTTTCCACTATCTCCTGTGCCATCCCACCATCTAGCTCCTTGACCATCGAGTTTGTGACCTGCAAATTGATTATCTCTACTAATTTATCAAGATAACTCCAATAAATACTATAATGATCTTTTCGTTAGTAGTGCCATCGTCATATTCAATTGAATGATATCGAGTAATTCTGTGGCGAGTGAGTGATTTTTTTCTTTTCGTCTTCTAGTCGATATGAAAGATATGCAATTCTAAATGAAGCCTCACATTCTTATATCATTTATAGATGGATGATCTATAATCGAAAAAAGGAGAGTCTTTCACTACCCCCTAAACGTTCCGGGGGTTTAATCTCAAATAAGTCATTCTATACATTTCCACTGTGTACATCAATATACCTCACCCCAATCAAACATTATTTATTCCTAATATTTTTCACAACATAAAGGAAACAGCATAAATAAAAATTATTTATGGAATATTCTTTCGATACCACACATTTCCGGTTGAACCAATGGCAGGAACAAATATTCTCTGAATCTGGCATTTCAAATGACACTTTTGAAAAAACATAAACATGAGTAGGTGATTTTGGAAAAAATCCTTGGTCTTTTGTTGCCGAAAACATCCCACCCTACTATAATTTAAATCTCGAAGCGATTGAAAAAATTTCAAATATTATCAAACAATATATTTCTGTTTTCAATTTTTCGCTTCAGTGCACTGGAGGAGATAAAAAAGTTGTATAATTGGTTGATATTGATTCGATGTGATATCAATTTTGGAATAAACAGAATACAAACTGTTCGATATGAAAGGAGTGTGTGCTCACCTGAAGCTCCAACCACTGTTATTTTATTTCCTGATATACGAATCAAGGGCCCCTCCCACTCATAATATCCGAATGTCGTCGTTCCTTGGAAAGTAAGAGTTGTTTCTTGTTTCAAGTTGAGTGTCAAAGATTTTCCAGAATTCACTACAAGATCCTTCACAACAATATTCGTGCAGCTGTTTACCACCGATTCAACTTGATCGAATCGTGTTATAATACAATTTGCACCCACCCCAGTGATATTGGTGGGTGTAGCTGTTACAGCTACAAAAGTTATCGAAAATACAATTGCACACAAAAGTGACATGATTTATGAGAGATTATACTTGACACGCTTCTTTTATACCTACGAATAAAGAATATATTGATTGCCTAATCTGAAGTATAGTATGACGATAAATATAATAAATGGAATTTTCATGGAAAAATAAAAAAAATAGATAACATTCCAGTAGGTATCCGCTAATCAGCTATTGAATATCATCTATTCGATCAGTTCTGAAATAATTGACACAATCAAAACGGAGTGACTTTATTAAGCTGAGTATTATTCTATGCCAAATATTTGATACGTCCCAAAATTTACTAGGAACGAAAATAAATTTCACAAAGAAGACATCCAATTCAGTTGCATTTCGGATACATTCGGAATATAATAAATCTTTGTTATCTCTTAGAGAGCATATCTCACATGACTTTCTCTCTTCTGATCAATAGTCTTGAAGAGAAAACCAATCATAACACTCAGTATATCACACAGAAACTCAATTGTTTCATTCATCGATATATGAAAAATACCTATAACGATTCAAATTAAAACGCATGTCATAGCAAACCCATTTCAATCCCTCTATGAATCATTCAACATGACTCGAATTCACGCCTATAAACAGGACTATTCGACATAGTTTCTTGAAATTAATTAGATTTATATATATATATATATATATATATATATATATATATATATATATATATATATATATATATATATATATATATATATATATATATATATATATATATGAGAAAAAAGATGTGTGAATGAAAAATATGTGAATTGCAATCGTTTATTGACGTTAAAAAAAGGTAAGATATCACATCATCGACAGGCTTCATCTCGAAAACAAATCGAGTCCGACTGAAAATAAAAACTGTTCTGAATTTCTACCATTTTGTAGTATCATACCAGAAATTACCCGAAAATGATTATCCCATAAAGTTCAATTTAGCCGTAATGTGTTCGATGGCAGAACTATTAAAAACACAACTGATTGTTAACCGGTTTAAATCAGGCTGA